>JAULAV010008004.1:0-18908 GCA_030789695.1 Scilla litardierei | reverse complement strand
GGGGAGGGCTTGGGCCGTGGATCTCAGCCTGTGGGGGGTGTTGCGGCTCTGTGGGGAGAGGAGCAGGCGCAGGGGATTTGTTGGCGTTGGCGTGGACTGTTTTCGAGGAGTAGCGGTGGCCTGGAGACTATGTGGCCGTGGGGATGGAGGTGAAGGCCGGGGGTGCTTGCAGGATAGGGGGGAAGCTCTCGGCCTTGGGGTTTTTTGTGTCGGCCTGGAGATGTAGAGGAGAAAGAGGAAGGCTTGCGTGAGGGGGGAGCTCGGCGTTGGGCTCACGGGGAGAAGAGATAGGGCGAGGCGTGTGGCAACTTGCGTGGAGAGAAGGAAAGTAAAGAGCGGCGGCCTGTGTTGCAGCGGAAGGGAATTAGAGCTAGGGTTTATTTTTAATAAAGGTAGGATAGTAGGTAGCCCTAGGATCTATTAATAGGAAAGGGTTTAGGTTAGGGAGTAGGGCTGCCGAATGTAAGCCTGGGTTTATTTCTTTTTTTTTGTGTTGCGTGTAGTCAGGGTGCTCACCTATAGCTCTTTTTTTTTCACAGAATAGGGTTTCAATCATATAGGTTTACTTTTAACATAGGGTAGGGGCTTGTACGTGGGTAAGTGGAGAGAGGGGAAGAGAGAGTACGGTTTATAGGGGGAGTAGTTAGGGGGTTTGTTAGGATTTGATGGCTAAAATATTGGGATTTAATATCGTTTAGAACTTTTAAAACCAATCAACAGCATGTAGTTAATAGAATATAAGATATGTAATATGAATAAGTTTGTTGCAAGCCCATGCGTTTTTTTCTTTAATAAATTTATTCAAAAAGTCCACCACTCCTCTTTTTAAATAATTATTAAAACTTTAACATCATTTCGTTACAAATGAAATGGGACCAGCATTAATGGTTTATGTATAAATAAATATACCTAATAATAATAACCTTCTTTTTTTTGTGCCCCGACGTCCAAAAATCAAACGGAAGGTACCGGGGCGATCGCGCCTCGAAGGGGATCGTGATTACGGGGTCCGGTCACGCGTCCGAGCTACGGAAAAACAATAATGAACGCTAATACGAATATACGCTCACAAAAACAACATATGCACACAAAAAACGTACAACCAGACAGCGGTCGTTACAGCAAGTAGAGGTCAGAAACCCAAGGCAAGGTATATACAAATTTATACTGGATTTAAGAGGCGTTAATAATTTAAATGAGATAGTGACAACAAGATTAAACATGCTGATTATAAAAGACATCCTATCATGCAGTTCTAAGCAGTTTAACAAGTAAAATAAATCTTCTCTTTGGTTCATTAGCATATCAATATAACTGAGATAACAATTCCAAGTTGCAAGTTTCATGTTAGCATTTCACGACTGTTAGCATTTCACGACTGTTAGCATTCACGATTGTTAGCATTCATGTCTATAAAAGGGTTCTCGCCTTTAGGTCGTGATGATTGAGTCGTCCTTCTCACGGGGGCTTACCGTGATTGGCGCTAACCCACCGCCTACGGGTGGTGCCCTTGAAGAGAGTACTCGTTCATACGCCTTGTAGCCGCTCAACCCTTACCCCACCCAAGATTTGTGCTGGAACACGAGCCAGCCTAATTCACGAATTACAAGCACGAATTTGTCAACTCAATGACATCACGAAAGTCACGATTTCGCCTTCGAGGCGCACGATCTCACAATGTCAAACGCTAGTTAATTATTTCAAGGCATGCAATAATTAAATAACACGATCATTTATTTCCATGCAAAATTTTCAACAATTAAATAACACGATCATTTATTTCCATGCAGAATTTTCTATGTTACAAGAGTATCGAAAATAGCATTTGCAACAATTTAGCAAAATGAGTAAACATGCGATTTTAACGAAAACGAACAGTAAGTTGATTTTTCTTAAAAGACCAAAAGAACATCCAACTTCAAAAATACACTATAAATTGTATACTTGCCTGATTTTGGTGATTTTGGTGTCGTTGGATCCTGTCTCGATGGGTACTACGTATTGGCGCATCCGGTTCTCTGTTTTGGTCAAACATATCACCGAATTAGATTATTGTGAGGTAATCAAAATACTGATTTAATCCCTAAATTGGGTTTGTCTAATTTTATTGGGCTCTCTGGCTCGGGTGATGTCTATATTGTGTTATACCAACAAGATACGCCTAATTCATTTAATGTTATCACCCTAACATTTTATTAAGAATCATTACGTGTTGAATTTAAATAACAATAATCAATTTCATAATTAACAAAACTACTCACTAACTAACCTAATTCTAGTTTGTAGGGCCAAGGCTGACACTTATCTTTCATTATTATTATTATTAATATAATCTTTACTCAAGCTGTCACATATTTTTATAACACACACTCTCTCATTTCTTTAAATCTATACCTATAGGCTGTCAACCACTTCTTTTCTTTATTCATTCAATAAGGCCCTCTTTCTCATTACTCTCACCCCATCCCTCTGTCTCTTTCTTTTTCACTCCCTTCCTTTCTCCAGTTCTGTTCTTTCATCTTGTTTCTTTTTTTTTGTTTAAAGCTTGCAGGCCACGAAATCAAGGGGATGGACTTACGCAAGGGGAGGAGGGGAGGACGTGCGCGCGGAGGGGAGGAGGGGCGCCTGCGCTCCGGCGGTGACTGCCGGCCCGGCGGCGACTGCCGGCCCGGCGGCGGCCTGCAAGCGTGCACACGGCTTCCGGCGACGCTGGTGGCTTCTGGGCGCGCGCGTGCGGCTGTGGTTCTTCCGGGTGACGGGGAGAGGAGGAGGGAAGGAGGAAGAAGATGAGGGTTTTTGTGTAGAGGGTTTGTTGATTTGAAATTGTTGGGTTTCTTTAGATTTCAGATCTGAAGTTTGTTTCAGATTTGTGTTTGGTTTGGGTGTTGCTTCTCCCCTCTTCTAATTTTCAGTTTGAATTTGGAAGGAAGATGATGTTGGGAAGGATTTGGCTGATTTGCTTGAGGGATGAGAAATGGGGTTTGATTTGTTGCTGATTCTGGTTTGAGGATATGGGTTTCTCTGATTGTTGAGGGCTGATTTGTAGATTTGTTTTGGGGAAATTTGTTTGCTGTAGGAGTTGTTTGCAGAATTTATTTTGGGGTGAAATGGGTTCTTGGTTTGAGAAATCTGATGAAGGATGGAGGATTTGGTTTGGGGATTTGCAGATTCATTCACTGGAGATGATGAGTTTCAGGTTGTAGGGAAGAGAAACATTGGCTGTTCTTAAGGGGATTTAGCAGGGGACATGAAGGAGAGTAGTCAAAAGTTTAGGTTGTTGATTAGGATGGATTTTAATGCAATGTTTGACTAATTTGTGTTTGTAGAGACGTGTTTGTATGGTTAATCGGAAAATGAATGTTATCAGGGAGACGTGTTTGCTTGATTTTTTCAGCAGATGGAATGTATTTGCCATCAACTACGTGTTTAGTCAAAATAGGTTAGGTAGGATTAGGAAGGAAATTGATTGTATCAGGACAAATCGTGAGGGGGATGTATCTGATATGAGAAACGTATTCTCTCCTCTAACCCTTTAAAATTTAAATGTGAATGCTGAGTTAAGATAGGAGGTTAAAGGATTAGGGTATATAAGTAAAATGTGATTAGTAAATTAAATTACTTGAAGTAATTAGTAAGATAAGTAAATTGATTAGCAATTTGTTATTATTAAGATAAATATGGTAATTAGTAAATAATGAAAGTGATTAGGAAGTTGTGACTAGCAAGATAATTAAGTTAAACCATTTGGTTAAACTTGATAGTCAATTAATGATAACACGGTAAAAACGAAATCAGAGACGCGCTCGTGTCGACTCGTACGAATGAAAGATTATCCGGATGACTGTAATAGAATACCAATACGCACGATCTAAAACAGGTCTAAAAATACAGGCCGTTACATTCTACCCACCTTAAAAATAATTCCGTCCTCGGAATTCTTATCAACTAATGAGCATGAAACAAGTATGGATAACGTTCTTGTATTTCTATGAGGTAAATTATGACCTGAAATACTTAGAGATAAAGAAATGAAATTGGTTAGGAAAATTCACAAGTAATGCGGTTAAGACTGAGTTTCAAAAAAAATAAAGTTCGGATGACTAAGCACCATCGATGGCCTTAACCGTCAATAGGCAAGCAAAATAGCTAACGACGGCTACCATCGATGTGTAGGGACAATGGTGAGAAAATAATAAAACACTCCCAACTGCAACCTCAATGCTCTAACACCCTGGTGGTTGAACCTATATCCTCAATTAAGTGTTCTTAAAATAAATCATTGCTTCTCGTCGCGTCACTGAATAATGTTACAATGATAAGCATATCCTGAACTCAAATATAGGTCCAATACATCCCCTTTCCTTTTTTTATAATTCTTGTTTAAACAATTAATACTTTTAACAAGGCAACTTTGAAAGGGAAAAATACCAACTATCCTTAACCAATACTTCTCATAAATTTCCTCGCTCCTTCGCTTGATATTGCTATTATGACAATAACATCTTCTCGAAAAATCTTTAATGTATGATATCCTTTATACCCAAGCTCTCCAAAACAAAACTATTCATTTTCATAGGTTGTCTCATCCGTAATGCATTCTTCCTTGCTCATCGTATAACCTAACTTGTAGTACTATAATTGTGATATCCACAAATCCCAATATTAATCTTATTCTTATATTAATCCATTGATATAACGGTGCTATACCAATTACTAACATAAGATGACAAGTAAAGATACGCCTAATATACATCATTATCACCATCAACATTTATCAGGCTCCCAACTCGTTCTTCATCGTGACAGCTCATAAGTTTAAGCACCCTAATTAATAAATTATTAAATCGCATCTCATCATTTCTTATTGAATCTTATCCCAAGCAACTTAGATCTATTAACGTAACTATCCATTTGTATCAACAGATCACTTCATTTCCTACGTCTTGATCAATTTTCTTCTATGATGAAATCTTGTTACTTCAAATATTCTACTCATTCTCATGATCACCATAGATCATACTATACCTTTATATTTACTCTTTATTCGTTACTCGTCTAAATTTCAAATCTGCAACGTACTTATCTTCCTGTGCCCCATTTATAGTATGGAATTCTATTGAAGCTATAATTTATGAGTATAATATAACTATTGAACACATCATTCTATCCATCACATTGCAAACAATCAATATAACTATACCTTTACATCATCTCAAATTAGTCTTATCTGTAATTATATCCCCTAATAATAATAATCACGTCTAACATCCTATCAACATAATGCATAACAAAATTTAACACTGTGATGATAGAAATAAAAGTAGAAGTAAACTTTTAAAAGAAAGTGGTGATAAATAAATAGATGCACTAATGTGGTAATCAAGAGGTAGTGTAGGATACAGAGTTGTTTGATGTAATGAATCAAGTTTGCGACAAATG
Organism: Scilla litardierei; assembly: GCA_030789695.1. NCBI lineage: Eukaryota > Viridiplantae > Streptophyta > Magnoliopsida > Asparagales > Asparagaceae > Scilla > Scilla litardierei. The sequence continues at coordinate 13,469 of JAULAV010008004.1, read as the reverse complement.
GGTTTCAGGTGATGTAAGGATATGAAGTTAGCTTTATTAGAAAGATGATCTTACAGGAGCAAAAGTAAGAACAGACATACAAATATGAGTGGAAGGTAAAGCACTTGCGGCCGCTCAAGTGTGGTAAGTAAAATGCGTGTAATGTATAAAGTAAAGGTAACTGTGCAATGTAAAAGTAATGACGGTGACAAGGTAGATGGTAGCAACAATGTTTTAACCAACGTGTAACGTGATGACAATAGTAAGACAACCAGGAAGACTCAGTAATATTGAAAGGACAAGTAATGAGCAAGTGTGAGGAAAACGAACGTCGCTTGACTTTCTAATGGTGTAGGCTGGCCTAATAATAAGAAGTCTAGTTTAACTCCAAAACCAGCCAAGCAGTCAGGGCTTGAAGGAATAGGTCACTTCTATGACCGCAGGACAAGTCCATTGGTTGACTAACCCCCTTCACATTCCTTTCTAGACACTGATCCAATAGTAATTTAAGATCGCTTATTATTATACCGTTTTATCATGTTCGAGTAGTCTTGACTTAGTCGGTGAAACTGTAGTATTAAATCAGTAGTCGTGACAAGAGTTAGTTTGATCAAGTGGCATAGAAATGATTATGAATGATTAAATGGGAGAATGGGAGGTATGTGTAAGAATGTGACAATATCCTAATAACGTATATAAGGATAGTGAATATGTGGCATAAGTTTAAAATAGTAGATAAGCAAAAAACGAAAGGGTCATGTGTGCAGAGATGTAGTATTTGTTTCGTAAATGGAGATAGATTTTTTTATATACAAAAATTTCACAGTATAAATACGATGAATTTATAACTAATACACTGAAATAGTTGATGTTTTATTTAGTTTAAAAGTATTAGTATATGGTCGGTTGATTTGAAATCTGTTGTAGTATAGTAATGCCATACATAATCATGAATCACGTCCTTGCGGTCCAGCGGACATGGTCAGGGAAGTGACTAAGCCAGGATCACTTACCCCAAGTCTAGCTAGGGTGATCCAACAAACTTAGCCAAGCACATTGACCGGATCATGGTCCATTGAAGGAAGTTTATCATTTATATGCGTGCCATTAACAAAAGAGTTTAAAGATAAATATCTCCATATGTAGAAAGTAAAATAGGATGGTATAGATTTGAAATCATTAAAAATTTTGTGACTAGAAATTTTCAGTGAGGGAAACTCAAAATCAAATAATAATTTTAAGTCAGTTAAAAAAATATAAGGCCTATGTAAAAGATTTTTTTTAAAGAAGTTAAACTGGGCGAGAAATTCCATGAAAGAGATATTGATAGTAAAATCTGTTGTGTATTGATTCCCCGGATTTGGTTTTGGATGATGAGTAAACATAAATAATGTATACTAACTTATTTGTGAGTGCAGTCATGGAGATCGTAGCCAAAAGAATACGAACATCAAAGAAACGCCTCAAGACTTCTCAATACGCGTGATCGTGTGCCTGGAGCTTCGTTGAAGCTCAAGGAGTTTTATTGAAGTCAAGAATGAAGATTGAAGCTTTGAAGACGGCTCGTAAAGTTTAATTTATAGTCTTCTAGCTTCATAGATTAGAATGTTAATCCTTGAGTAGGACTTACATTATATACTTCATATCTTAGAGCTAGGATATTCATAGAAGCCATTAGAAACTTTCCCGAAGCCTATCGTTTCTTCCCTCAGCTTCGAGTGCATGTTAGTTGGTTCATGAAGAGTCACCAACCGACTAGATGACGATCTAGTCGGTCGGAAACTCTATTTGAACCGACTAGTTTGCCTCTCTTTATTCAGCTCTTTCTATGACTACAGTTAGTCGGTCAAAGAAGAGACACCGACCGACTAGATGACGATCTAGTCGGTTAGTAATCCTTCTTAGACCGACTAGTTGTGTACAATCATTTTCATCCCAAGTTACTGTTTATACTTAGTTGGTCCATGTTGACTCACCGACCGACTAGTTGGTGAACTAGTCGGTCAGTGATGCTTCTTAGACCGACTAGTTGAACATTCCCTGAACTTGCCTTGTTACTGTTTCGAGTTAGTCGCTCAAAGAACGTTTACCGACCGACTAGTTGAGAAACTAGTCGGTCAGCATTTGTTCTTAAACCGACTAAGTCATCTTGAAGTCAGCCTATTCTTTTTCGACGTTAGTCGGTCAACGATCATTCACCGACCGACTAGTTGTGAAACTAGTCGATCGGCAAGTCTTCTTAGACCGACTAGTTGTCTTTGCCTGGAACTTCGAATTTTGGCTGTTCTTTCAGTAGTCGGTCTACGTTGATTGACCGACCGACTAGTTGATGAACTAGTCAGTCGGTGGTTGTTCTTTGACTGACTAGTTGGGTTCAGAAAAGAGCCGTTGGGAACTTTTCCAACACGATTTTCCTTGCCTCTATAAATACAATCTTGATACGTTTGAGGCAAGGTTGAAGGTCCATTTTACAAGCAATTTCAGACCTAAGAGAAGAGCTCTCCCAAGCTAATTCAAAGCTCTCTCTCCCTCACAAGAATCTCTCCCTTCACTCTTTGAGCCATCTTCCTCAAGAGAGATTCTCTCCATTGTGAGCATCTCAAGCCAAGAGCTTGATTCTAGTCACCATACTCCACCCTAGGCTTTCATTGCTGGTCATCTTCTTGAAGCTAGGGTTTGGTGGCATCATCATCCTCAAAATCCCTCCTTGCCCTAATTTGGTAAGATTTACTCAAGGTATAGGATTTTGTAGGTAAGTGTTTATTTCATTTCATATTTGAATTGTAAGTTTCACTCTCGGTTGTGAGAGTGTGGTTGTGATCCCGGGTTGTGGGAGTCACAAATTACTTTGTGTATGATTTGACTTGTGAAGGTTTTTCACAAGTACTTCATAGTGGAAATCTTGAGTTAGGGTTACTAACTCAAGTATCCGGAGGGGAACTGGGTGGTTGGGACGTAGGATCACCGGGAACAAGTCGGGGAGACTTGGGTGGATCAGAACCCAGTAATATTGTTTGTTTGCGTATGTTTTAATTCTTGTTGATAGTTGTTTAATTCCACATTGTCGTTTGTTTCTTGCACAATAATTAGGAATAACTATCTTGATTATTTTAAGTACTATTCACCCCCCTCTAGTACGTGTGCAGTAGCTACCACAGGGCACTACAATTGGTATCAGAGCCAAGTTCAAAGCTATGACGAACAACGACTACATCGTCTTCAAGGATCGTCAAGGAGCTTCTTCAGTCTTGGAAGGGCAATCTTCATCTAGGCCTCCCTCCTTCAATGGTACCAACTACGGGTACTGGAAATGCCGAATGGAAACGTTCCTTCAGAGTGCTTCACTTTGGAGAGCCACGATGAATGAGTACGTCGAGCCCTCCGAACAAGATTTCGCAAAGTGGACTCCCGCGGAGGTCTCCGCGGAGGTAAGTAATGCCAAGGCAATGAACGCCTTGCAATGCGCATTGGAGCCCGAGGAATTCAATAAGATATGCACATGTAAGAGTGCATATCAAAATGGAACTCCCTCCTCATCTTACATGAAGGGACGAGTTGGGTAAGAGATTCTAAACTCGTGGTCGTGAATAAAGATTTCGAATTATTTCATATGCTGCAGGGTGAAAAGATGAAAGAGTATTATGCTCGATTCGTCGACATCACAAATGAGTTGGAAGCTCTTGGGAAGACCTACACCCAAAAGGAGAAAGTCTCGAAGATTATTGATGGACTTCCTTCTTGTTGGGAGAAGCATACCTTCGCCATCGAGGAAGGTAATGACATGAAAACCTATACCGTTGTTCAACTAATGGGTACTTTAATGTCATACGAGGTACGCAAGGATAGAAAGCTCATGATGAAAGAAAAGATGAAGTCGTACTTGAAGCAAGACGAGCCTAAGAAAAAGGCGATTGCATACAAGGCCGCTCCATCTACCGATGATGAAGAATCGGAAGAAGAATCGGAAGAAGAATTGGACATGGAAACTCTAGCCAAAATGGCAAAGGAGTTCTACTTATGCTTCCGAAAAGGTAACTTTAGAAATAAATCTAAAGTTAGTTCGACTAATGCTTCTACTCCCGTGTGTTATAAATGCAATAAGCCAGGACATATCAAGCCGGATTGTCCTCTCTACAAACACAAGGGGAAATGGAAGGCATCCAAGCGCGACAAGTCAAGAAAGCACAAGAAAGGGCTTGTCGGCACTTTCACCGACTCCGATTCCTCAAGTGGAGAGTCGGACGATGAAAAAGTGGAGAAAGCACACACGTGCTTTATGAGCAAAGAGGATCGTGATGAAGCGACTTCCTCCGATGAAAGCGAGGATGGAAGCGAGGATGAAGGCGAAGAGGTAACCAATGATCAACTTAGAGTAGCCAATGAACAACTTTGGAATAAATTTTCTAATTTGGCTACTAGGTTTAATAAGACTAAAAATGAGCTAGATAGTCTTAAAAACTCGCCTAAGCCTATCATCGTCAACAACGACACCGTTGTTGAAGGGTTGAGAAATGAGATTGAAAATCTCAAATCTCAACTTGAGCATGTTCATGTCGAGGATTCGGATGAACATGTGATAGCGGATTTGACGTCTCAAATCTCAACTTTGAGTATTGAGAATAAAAATCTTAAGTCACGTGTTTGTGCACTCGCATCGCAAGTGTCCACTTTGGATGCTTCTTTGCATTCTCTCACCGAGAAGCATGAGAGCACATTGGGCCGAATTCATGAATTCAACAAAGGTAAGGGCAAGTTGGATAATATCCTAAATGACTTGCCTCCGGCCAATCATCACATTGGCTTGGGGTATAAGATGGGAGATTCATCCAACTCGTCTGCCACCTTTGTTAGGCCAACGTCCGATGCTTCTACTAGTGGAAGTAAACACGTCATGGGTAGTTCTTCTACCAATGGTGCTTCCGCTAGGAACACCCCCCCATTTGGAAAGAAACCCAATTTGGGTGGACCTCCAAAGAAGGGTCATGCCTTCATGTATGCCATGCCACGTAGGAACACACATCCTACCCCACATGCTAGCACAAATGATGATTTTTATGCTCCGCACCCACGAGCACGTGCACACCATGTGAGACACACTCATGCACGTGTTCCTCCACATTCATATGTTCATCCTCATTCTCATATGAATAATTATCGTCATGCACCATTGCATCACATGCCATATGCTTACCCACGACATGCATCACATAGAAATCAACAACATATGCATGTTCCCAATAGGATTAGGACTCCCAAGACATACACCATTTGGGGTCCGAAGAACATAAGCATGCATAATAAGAATTTGTATGTGAAATCGTTTATTAATGATGTTATCTTGAATGATGATTATGTTGGGAAATCAAGTTCCTCGTGGACTTGGTTTCCGAAGGGTTAGTTTCCTTTGACCCTTCATTGCTTGGTACCATAAGTTTAATTTCATTTTTATGGGTACCAAAGCAATTGTGGTAAGATTGGGTTACATTTAATTTGAATTTAGTTCGCTAAATTTATTGCCTAACCCATAGGATCCAAAACGATTTTTGGATACCAAATTGATATTCTCTAGGTTAAATTCACCATGAGATACCTACCCTACCAACTCCTTGATTTGCAAGGATTTTCATTCAAATGGAGTTGATGGTGTTTAAGTGATGCACCAAAGTAGGGGGAGCGTAATGTTGTAAGTATATTCATACTTTTGATTCTCTTTGGTGTCCATTGGTAGAATATATTACGATTGGTATCATTTTATTTCAATTTGATTCCTAGTGTGCTAGATTAGTGTATGCCATATGTTCTTGCATGCTACATTTGGTAGTCTCATTGGAATTTTTGTCTCTAATGTTGATTTTGGAGAGTATGTTCCAAAACTCAATAAGTGAAATCGATTTGAGTTTTGATGATTTCGGATTTCGTTTTTCACCTATGGTTTGATGATTTCGTATTTCGATTTTCGCCTATGGCTTGGTGATTTCGTTTTCCAATTTTCGCCGATGATTTTATGATTTCGGTTTTCGAGTTTCGCCTATGGCTAGATGATTTCGTATTTCGTATTTCGCCTATGGTTTGATGATTTCGGTTTCCGATTTTCGACTTTGGTCTCCTTGACACGCTTTGCTTTTATTCGGTATTTTGCATTTGATATTTTGCATTGGTGTTATTTTGGACCTTGGTCGTATTCTTCGACTCCCATGAGTTATTTTTTAGCCATTGGTTTTGTCTCCTCCCGCTCTTTTTGCTAATGCCAACGGGGGAGAGATATAATAATGACAATGTGCTAATTAATAATTTAAAGGAATTTACCATGAATCTAATTTGATGTGTTAGATCAGGGGGAGTGAAGATATAAAATGGATTTAGATCCTATATATGCAATAGTAAGATTCATATTTTACATTTCCCTCGCTGCTTGATGCATATGAATATTATTGAATATGGAACTAACGTGTCATCAATGCAGGGGGAGTAAGTAAATTTCAATTGAATCATTATTATTGTTATTATTTATGTTGGTTTGTCATCACCAAAAAGGGGGAGAATGTTATGTATTGATTCCCCGGATTTGGTTTTGGATGATGAGCAAACATAAATAATGTATACTAACTTATTTGTGAGCGCAGTTATGGAGATCATCGCCAAAAGAATACGAACATCAAAAGCGACGCCTCAAGACTTCTCAATACGCGTGATCGTGTGCCTGGAGCTTCGTTGAAGCTTAAGGAGTTTTATTGAAGTCAAGAATGAAGATTGAAGCTTTGAAGACGACTCGTAAGGTTTAATTTATAGTCTTCTAGCTTCATAGATTAGAATGTTAAGCCTTGAGTGGGACTTACATTATATACTTCATTTCGCTCATATCTTAGAGCTAGGATATTCATAGAAGCCATTAGAAACTTTCCCGAAGCCTATCGTTTCTTCCCTCGGCTTCGAGTGCATGTTAGTTGGTTCATGAAGAGTCACCAATCGACTATATGACGATCTAGTCGATCGGAAACTCTACTTGAACCGACTAGTTTGCCTCTCTTTATTCAGCTCTTTCTATGACTACAGTTAGTCGGTCAAAGAAGAGACACCGACCGACTAGATGACGATCTAGTCGGTCAGTAATCCTTCTTAGACCAACTAGTTGTGTACAGTCATTTTCATGCCAAGTTACTGTTTATACTTAGTCGGTCCATGTTGACTCACCGACCGACTAGTTGGTGAACTAGTCGGTCAGTGATGCTTCTTAGACCGACTAGTTGAACATTCCCTGAACTTGCCTTGTTACTGTTTCGAGTTAGTCGGTCAAAGAATGTTTACCGACCGACTAGTTGAGAAACTAGTCGGTCAGCATTTGTTCTTAAACCGACTAAGTCATCTTGAAGTCAGCCTATTCTTTTTCGACGTTAGTCGGTCAAAGATCATTCACCGACCGACTAGTTGTGAAACTAGTCGGTCGGCAAGTCTTCTTAGACCGACTAGTTGTCTTTGCCTGGAACTTCGACTTTTGGCTGTTCTTTCATTAGTCGGTCTACGTTGATTGACCGACCGACTAGTTGATGAACTAGTCGGTCAGTGGTTGTTCTTTGACCGACTAGTTGGGTTCAGAAAAGAGCCGTTGGGAACTTTTCCAACACGATTTTCCTTGCCTCTATAAATACAATCTTGATACGTTTGAGGCAAGGTTGAAGGTCCATTTTACAAGCAATTTCAGACCTAAGAGAAGAGCTCTCCCAAGCTAATTCAAAGCTCTCTCTCCCTCACAAGAATCTCTCCCTTCACTCTTTGAGCCATCTTCCTCAAGAGAGATTCTCTCCATTGTGAGCATCTCAAGCCAAGAGCTCGATTCTAGTCACCATACTCCACCCTAGGCTTCCATTGCTGGTCATCTTCTTGAAGCTAGGGTTTGGTGGCATCATCTTCCTCAAAATCCCTCCTTGCCCTAATTTGGTAAGATTTACTCAAGGCATAGGATTTTGTAGGTAAGTGTTTATTTCATTTCATATTTGAATTGTAAGTTTCACTCTCGGTTGTGAGAGTGTGGTTGTGATCCCGGGTTGTGGGAGTCACAAATTACTTTGTGTATGATTTGACTTGTGAAGGTTTTTCACAAGTACTTCATAGTGGAAATCTTGAGTTAGGGTTGCTAACTCAAGTATCCGGAGGGGAACCAGGTGGTTGGGACGTAGGATCACCGGGAACAAGTCGGGGAGACTTGGGTGGGTCCGAACCCAGTAATATTGTTTGTTTGCGTATGTTTTAATTCTTGTTGATAGTTGTTTAATTCTGCATTGTCGTTTGTTTCTTGCACAATAATTAGGAATAACTATCTTGATTATTTTAAGTACTATTCACACCGCTCTAGTATGTGTGTAGTAGCTACCACAGGGCACTACAAAATCAGTATAGTGATAGGAGGGATTCAAAGGATAAAGATGGCTGTCAGAAAGATCACGTGGGTTGAAAGCAAGGATTAGAATAGGATAATCAATTGTGAGTATGGGCAGGAAATGACTTGTGATAGATTTCTAAGGTCAAAAATGGAATGTAAAATGAAGGAAGATTAAAAAAATCAAGGATATAGTGGTTTGGTTGGCTAATGATCAGGAACTTAGGACTGAAATTTCCTAATGAAGTTAATCGGGGTAGAAGATTTTAAGGAAGATGTTGTTTGAGAGTCAAGATTGTAATATTATCTATGTTGTTTTAAAGTATTTTGAATGAGCATTGACCTGCATGGGCCACCACTAAAACCTGTCACGCCCCGCTTCCCATTAGCCTTGAGAGCGAGGACGCGAACGGGCCCGCTTATGCAAGTAAGGAGGATGTACTTTTGCTTTTCTTTCCTCCTTGACTTAACACAATAAGCGTTTGTGTGAAATACCGCAGGTTCTTGCTTGCATTACTTAAAAACAACGCAGATAAAAAATCATTATTACAATCTCAAATGTCTCAACGAAATTACAACAATGTAGAAAAGAAAGGTGGGTCTTATGACCCGTACAATAAGTGAAAATAAGTGCAATGAAAGTTCTCTTAGTTTGACAGTTCTTGGTCCACTGGTTCAGCTATCTCAACTAGTCCTCCTGGTGCTAAAGTTCGGGATCTGACATACATCCAAAAACATGAATGTATGTCAGCAAGGGTCTGCAAGTAGAGGTCAGAAACCCAAGGCAAGGTATATACAAATTTATACTGGATTTAAGAGGCGTTAATAATTTAAATGAGATAGTGACAACAAGATTAAACATGCTGATTATAAAAGACATCCTATCATGCAGTTCTAAGCAGTTTAACAAGTAAAGAAAATCTTCTCTTTGGTTCATTAGCATGTCAATATAACTGAGATAACAATTCCAAGTTGCAAGTTTCATGTTAGCATTTCACGACTGTTAGCATTCACGATTGTTAGCATTCATGTCTATAAAAGGGTTCTCGCCTTTAGGTCATGATGATTGAGTCGTCCTTCTCACGGGGGCTTACCGTGATTGGCGCTAACCCACCGCCTACGGGTGGTGCCCTTGAAGAGAGTACTTGTTCATACGACTAGTAGCCGCTCAACCCTTACCCCACCCAAGATTTGTGCTGGAACACGAGCCAGCCTAATTCACGAATTACAAGCACGAATTTGTCAACTCAATGACATCACGAAAGTCACGATTTCGCCTTCGAGGCGCACGATCTCACGATGTCAAACGCTAGTTAATTATTTCAAGGCATGCAACAATTAAATAACACGATCATTTATTTCCATGCAGAATTTTCAACAATTAAATAACACGATCATTTATTTCCATGCAGAATTTTCTATGTTACAAGAGTATCGAAAATAGCATTTGCAACAATTTAGCAAAATGAGTAAACATGTGATTTTAACGAAAATGAACAGTAAGTTGATTTTTCTTAAAAGACCAAAAGAACATCCAACTTCAAAAATACACTATAAATTGTATACTTGCCTGATTTTGGTGATTTTGGTGTCGTTGGATCCTGTCTCGATGGGTACTACGTATTGGCGCATCCGGTTCTCTGTTTTGGTCAAACATATCACCGAATTAGAATATTGTGAGGTAATCAAAATACCGATTTAATCCCTAAATTGGGTTTGTCTAATTTTATTGGGCTCTCTGGCTCGGGTGATGTCTATATTGTGTTATACCAACAAGATACGCCTAATTCATTTAATGTTATCACCCTAACATTTTATTAAGAATCATTACGTGTTGACGTGCATTTATATTTCATATATTCACGCATGTTTTCTTTTGTGTTTCTCCGTGTTTTTCCGCCGTCTCTTATCCGTTTTCGTGTATTTTCCCGTTTTCTTTCACTTTTCTTTGTTTATCCATGATTGCAGGGGATTGACCACGTAGGGGACGTTTAACGATGATATCCCAAGTCCCCGGAGCAACGGGAGAAGTCACGCGTGATCCAGGGGGTCAAACGCCAAAGAATTCATCTTTCAGCCCCTCACCCGATCGGTTGGTCATCTCCAACCGATCGGGTGATGCACGCGTGCACCACCCGGTCTCTGCCGCAGCTCACAAAGAAGCCACCCGACCGGTTCACAGACCAGTTCTGCGGGCGGCTGTTCTCTGTTTTTTCGAGCAGAATTCCAACCGATCGGGTGACTCTCACCCGATCGGTTCATCTGTAGCTGAAGAAGATGAGCTGAAGACACGGACGTTGAACCGATCGATTCACCCGATCGCTCCAAGATCCAACCGGTCACTCAAGAACTCACCCGACCGGTTCATGAGATCGGGTGAAAATTCGCCGTTTTCTGTAATTTATCTGTAACGGATCAACCGATCGGTTGACTTGTCAACCGATCGGTTGATGCGGCGGTCTATAAATAGAACCCCTAGGGTTCCAGAAACGAGAGCTGTTATTTTTCCTGCTGTTTCATTTCCTTGTGACGGCTGTAATTGTTACTCTTTTTTAAGTTTTCAGATCTTTCTAAAATTTTAGTATTGTCTTTATTACTCTATTACTTCCGCATTGCAATTGTCCGATTATGATTCCAACGGTCAAATTTCATTTAGATTGCTTTTTCATGAATTTTTGTGAGTAGTTCCCAAATCTGGGATTTTGGTGGAAACCCCTTCGGGGGCTCTTCCCGATGCGTCCGTAGGGTTAGGAAATCAATAAGGAGTAGGAATCTAACGATTACGCAGGGTGTTTCATTGTCATCGGCGGAAAAAAGACCGCCTTTGACCGTCGGGCCAAGGGGGAATAAACTTGGCGGTTGACTCCCTAGCCATAACTCACACCCTTAGCGTAGACGCCGAATCCTAGCACGCGGGAGCGGCAGGATGAGACGTTGGGAGTTATCGTTGCGGGCTTAGTGCTCCCGGGATCGATCAGTGTTAATGGACACGGGAGTGCCCACTGATCGAATCCGGGAAGTCCGGTGTATCATCCTGGGCACCGACCGGAATATCGGGCCCATGGGACGCCGGTACCACTTTTGGAGGCAACGTCTCACCATTAGACCCTAATCCCGATCGCTATCCATACCCGTAGGCCGTATCGGCGAGAGTCTCTCGTCGGGTTGGAAACCGAAGTCCCGGGTTTTCTTTCTTGTTGTTCATACCCATTTATTTCCTTTCGTGACAACCATTCACCGATTCGGGCTAGCTCGCCCCTCGGGGTGATTTAGGTCCTACCTGACCCAAGCACAACCTCGCCTCCCTGAGTTCGATATTCCCGCACCCTACACTAACCGTGAAACTTGCGGTAAACGACACCGCGCCGCCACGACGCAAGCGGGGCGCCGGTCAAGTTTATGGCGCCGTTGCCGGGGAGGGAACGTGCTTGATATTTTAGGATCTCTTGAACCCTCGTGTCTAGCTCACATCCCTACCTCGCAATAATTTTCGCATTCTCCTTTTTCTTTTTTTTCTTTTTTGTTTTTCTTATTTTTATTTCTTACTTTATCTGTTTCTTTCCCACTTGTCGCTTCACGGGTGTTTGTTGTTTTTCATGCGCAGGAGTTCAAGGAGTCTTGACGACTTGATTCCCCTCGATCCAGAGATTAACGCCACCCTTAGGCGTTTGGCCGCCGAGAAGCGAAGAAGAGAAGATCCCGAATCCATGGAGGAGAACACCCCACCTCACAAGTCTCTGCTGGAGTACTCGATGCCATCCATCGAGTCAACTTCCGCCATCCGATCTCCAGCTATTGCGGCCCAAAGCTTTGAGCTGAAGCCGTCTCTAGTGACATGGATCCAGCAGGACCAGTTTGCGGGTGCGCCCATGGAGAGCCCGATCGAGCACCTGGACTCCTTCTTGGAGAAGTGTGACACCTTCCGGATTAATGGTGTCACTACAGAGGCTATCCGTCTGAAGCTGTTCCCCTTCTCTTTGCGAGACAAACCCAAGCAATGGCTAAGGGGGAAGGACCCCAACACTTTCAACACATGGGAGAAGCTCTCCAATGCTTTTCTGACGAAGTTCTTTCCTCCGGGGAAGACCATGAAGTTGAGGAGTGAGATCTCCTCCTTCTCCCAGGCCAGCCACGAGTCCTTGCATGAAGCTTGGACGAGATATAAAGAGATGCAAAGAAGATGCCCTCACCATGAGCTTCCGAAGTGGCAGATTATCAATCTGTTCTACAATGGGTTGAGGGATGACTTGAAATCTTCTATAGACGTCGCGGCTGGGGGTTCCTTCATGTCTAGAAGCGAGGAGGATGCCGGGCATATTCTGGAAAATATGGCATCCAACAATGAGCGGTGGTGTGACGAGAGAGCCACACCAAGATCCGGGGGTATACACAGAGTCGAGGACGTCGACAAACTATCAAGCAAGTTCGACTTGCTTTCGACCCAGATCTCCGCACTAATGGTAGGAGCCGGTGGGGCCGGTACACAGCAAGTTTCTGCGGTAGAGTCCGAATTCTTTGGGGAATTCGACGGTGGTGACATCTCACTACCGTTGGACCAGGCGAGCGCACTATTTTACAACCCCACAGGGAATGCACCATATCCGCCAAGGACAAATTCCAACCCGGCCTACTCTCCCAATAACCGGAACCACCCGAATTTCAGTTACCGGCCGCCATTTCAGCCCTCGCCGCCTCAGCAGCCGCATCAACAAATTTATCAGCCGGCTAGACCACAACAGAATCAGGTTCAGCAGCAACCGTTTCAGCAGCAACCTCAGCAACAAACTTACGCCCCCAGGAATCAGCAGCCGTTCCAGCAGCAGCAGTATGGCCAACAGAAGGCCGTCTCTCCGGTTGAGTCTCTCTTGACTCAATATATTACCAACCAGGAGAGGATCAACCAAAAGCTGGAAATGGGTCAGCGGACCCTCACGGACCAAGTAACCCAGCTGGGGTTACAGGTGGCGAACCTTGCAAGGTCACAAAGCCAATTGCCGCCACAACCGGAGGTGAACCCGAGGGGAGCAACACAAACATCAGCACTCGTGCACGAGCAAGCGAATGTGTCTGATATCGTTCTGAGAAGCGGGACACAAATTCCTACTAGAGTGCCCCC
>JAULAV010008003.1:0-105891 GCA_030789695.1 Scilla litardierei | reverse complement strand
GACCGAGGAGACCTTGGCCATTGAGGCAGGAAAGGCCACTCGAGGGACCAAGCGCGGGCGACAGCGGACGAGGCAGCCCCGAAGGGTACCGGACCGAGAAGAGTCCGAGAAACAGGCAGCGGGGAGAGGGTACGAGGGACGCCACCCCAGACGCCGTCCTCGCTCAAGTACAGAAGGAAGAGCGCGCCGATCGCCCCCCACCGAAGGCAAAAAGAGGTGGGAAGAATGGGGAGAAGTACTGCAAGTACCACAAGGACAATGACCACGCCACTGAAGACTGCTGGCACTTAAAGAAAGACATTGAGAAGCTGATGAGCCGGGGGCACGCCAGGAGTTTAGCCGACGAGCCGGCCCACGGAGAAGGGACCTCCATGCAGCCGGACAAGGGGAAGAAGATCAACACCGTCCAAGGACCCCTCCGAATCATAGAATGAGTGGGCGAGGTCCCTCCCCCCGGCCGTAGCCTAGTCCGAGGGGATTATCTAGGTTCACATCCCTCTGTCTAGCTTTATTTCCTTTTCCTTTCCTCCAAATGTACTAGTCCGACAGGACCCCTAAGAGTACAATTGCATTCCCTTTTTTCTTTTCTCAATCTTCGACGGGATCAACATTTCACTAAGGGTGCAAAAGAATGAAGACCGCCGCCTCACTAGAGGGGGAGGGGGAGCTTCATCCACGCCGACCAACTCCTGCGCTCATAAGTCTGGGGGCAATTCCCCCAGCCAGCGCGGACGCCGACCGATCCTAAGCCGAGGAGCTTCGCCCTCGCCGACCAACTCCTGCGCTCATAAGTCTGGGGGCAATTCCCCCAGCCAGCGCGGACGCCGACCGGTCCCAAGCCGAGGAGCTTCGCCCTCGCCGACCAACTCCTGCGCTCGTAAGTCTGGGGGGCAATTCCCCCAGCCAGCGCGGACGCCGATCGGTCCTAAGCCGAGGAGCTTTGCCCTCGCCGACCGACTCCTGCGCTCGTAAGTCTGAGGGCAATTCCCCCCAGCCAGCACGGACGCCGACCGGTCCTAAGCCGAGGAGCTTTGCCCTCGCCGACCGACTCCTGCGCTCGTAAGTCTGAGGGCAATTCCCCCCCAGCCAGCGCGGACGCCGACCGGTCCTAAGCCGAGGAGCTTTGCCATCACCGACCGACTCCTGCGCTCCTAAGTCTGGGGGCAATTCCCCCAGCCCGCGCAGACGCCGACCGGTCCTAAGCCGAGGAGCTTCACCCTCGCCGACCGACTCCATCGCTCGTGAATCTGGAGGCAATTCCCCTAGCCAGCTCGGGCGTCAACCAGTCCTAGGCCGAGGACGAGGCAGCAAAGCAAAATACGCGAGAAGTCCGAGTAAGTCAATTTCGTTTATAACAGTTAACCAAGGTACAAAAGTGTGTCTTATTTACAGAGAATCGAAGCGAAGAAACCTCTCTACAAATAATCCACTCTCGACGGACAACAAAGTTCGTCACCTACCGAAACTAGGGCAACACCGGCAGAGCAAAACCTGTCGACCGAGAACCTGAAGTTGCTGGCCTAAGCGAACATCCATGCAACCAGCAATTATTGGCTCTGAAGCAGGGAGCCGGTAGCGAAGCCGAAGGAGACAGCGGGGTCAGGGATCCATCTCAAGTAGACTGGCCCAAAGCGAAGCGGATGCTAAAAAATTTGAGGATAAAGACAAGGATAACCGGCCAGGAGGGACGACCTAAGGGGTCCGGGCTCGAGAGGACACATCCTCGGGCGCCTCGCCCTGCTCGGAGCGAGGGGGATCGACAGGCGGGGGAGCTTGCTGGACACGCTCCGCGCAATCCCGGAAGGAAGACTGGACGACTTCGACAATCCGAGGGGCGATGAGGTCTTCATACGTACCGAAGGCCTCCCTGAGAACCTCGAAGATCTTCTTCCCCAGGGTCCCGACGACACCCCTCTCCACCTCCTCCGCAAGCCGTGCCACCTGACGCCGATCCGACAGTTCCCTCTGAAGCTCCTCCCTCTCCAGGTGGAACGACTCCGCCGCTTCCTCAGCAGACTGCCGAGCGTCCTCCAACTTTCCCTGAAGGTCACCCACTCGTCCCTCCAGCTCATCCACACAGAGCTTGAGATGCCGAGACTCCATCTGGGCCTCCGTCATAGCTACCTCCGCCGCCCCGGCCCGCTCGTGGGCCCTCATGGAGGACTCCTCCAGCTCCCTCAAATGGATGGCTCGGCGCTGCGACTCCACGGCGAGCGTTGAACCCTGGAAGACGAGACATGGGCTAAGAAGAGAATGAAGGGAAGGAAGGGACAACAAGATAGCCGAACCTGTTGAAGGATCCAGACCAAGGAGTCCGACACCTTGTCGGCGGGAATCCTCTCGAGGAGACTGTGGTCCCGGGGGAGGACGGAGCCCTCGGCCATCCGCTGGGCCAGGGCTCGATCGACGAACACCGAGTCCCCAGGGGTGACCTCGAGGGAGGCCGAGCTGCCCGCCAACAGGGTTCCGATTCTCGACAGTGGAGGCGGGGACGTCGCGACGGGGGTGGTTGTCAGGGCCACCGGAAGATCTCCGGTGGTCGCCGCAGGAAGCACAGAACACGCCACTGGAGGGATCACATCCTCCTTCCTCTTCTTCCCTCCGTGAGGCTCCGCTGGCGCCGAGGGGGAGCGCTTCTGCCTCGCACCATCCCCACCCTCGGGAACAAGAGGGGGCACGCCAAGGGCAGGAGGGACTGCACCGAACCCGTTGTTACCCCCCCCCACCTCTTGGGCTGGCGAGGCAGATCCGGCCTTTGCGACCCCCCTGGAGAGGGGATCGCCAGAAGAAGAGGCGGGAGGCACGGCCACCACCTTGCCCACAGAAGGCTCGGCTCGGCGCACCTCCTCCTCAACGGTCCGCCGAGGCGCCCTTCCAGAGGTACTACCCCCGGCTCCGAGCGGCTCCGCGACGTATCAGCTCATCAAGATCGCGGGTGAACTCGCGACCAGCCATTCCTGCAAGGAAAACCGAAATCAGGGTAAGCTGCGGGGCAACCCAGGACTGAAAAAGCGACCTACCCGGAGACCACAAGACGGCCTTCAAGAGTAGGTCGTCCAACAAAGACCAGATGGATTTCGCCTCCAAAGGGAGGGTCGACAGCAGCGCGGCTGCCGCCAGATCCGCCTCGGAGAGGGCTAGCGTTGAGTCGGGCCGGACCGACCCGCCCCAGCCTGTCAGAATTTGGGCACCCTCCAAGAAGACCACGAAGACATAATCCGAACTCCAATCCCCCGACCAGTGGGGTAGCCCGATCAGGCATTCCCTCCTCGAGCGGGCTTGGAGTTGCAACCATGACCCGGGGGCCGACCGTCTGGATCCGATAAAAGTAAAAGAGAAGGGGGAGAGACGGCTCCAGACCACGGGTACATCAGAGCATCACGAAGCCCGTCAGTACCGCAATTGAACAGGGGGTGAACTGGCAAAGGGGCACCATGAGATACTCCATGACCTGGATGAGGAAGGGATTAAGCGGGAAACGAAGACCCAGGTGGAACATCTCGACGTAGACGCCGACCTCATTGCTCCTCGGAAGGCAGATCCGCTCGTCGATGAACGGAACTCGAACATCGTACGGGTAGCAAAGATTCCTCTCCCGGATCTCCGTGGCCACTGAAGGAGGAGTCCTCGACGGCGTTCGGAGGATAACCGGGGGTACATTAAGCCGCACGGCAGTCGACGCCACATCATCGCCGGCGTAGTCCGGGAAGAGCTTCCCCTTCCCCTTATCTCGAAAGGAACGACTCCCAGAGGAGGAACCTGATCCCACAAGCCGGGGCCCACCCCGCCTCGACTCAGGAGGATCCCTCGCCCCTTGGCCAGAACCACCTATCCTAAGAGCAGCCATAATATGAAAATAAGAAAGGAGTTACCTTTTTGTTAATTTGGAGAAGACAAGGAAACGAAGGCGATGGGAGACTCCAAGTTGCTGAAAGCAAAGACAGAGGGAAGAGCAAGGAAGAAGTTGGGATCCACACGGCCGGGGATCTTATATACCAGACTCGGGGGAGAATTCGAAGCGCCTGACAGGAACGCGTGGCAGGCCTCGGAGAACCGGCGGCATTTCGAAATCGGCGCCAAAGGAAGTCCAATCGATCCGCCTCATCATAACCTTCATTTATAACCACGCCTCGACTGACGCGCCACTCGGAACCCCAGGAGTCACATCGGTCGAACCGAACCGGCCAAGGCCGATCGGCCCCACCGATGGGGGCAATTGATACGTCTATTTTGCGAAGGCCCAACAACATAGGCCCAAAAGCACAGCCCACCGAACGAAGCCCAAAAGATACGAGCCCGGATGCCTGACCGCCGATCGGAAGCCCATCTGTGCGATCAGGCCCGCCCGGCGAAGCCCCATAGAGAGCCCCCAAATTTCGATCCGACCCGGCCCCGATAACGCACGAGTCACTCACCCACTCCAGCGATAACCGTTCCCCCGATCCCGTTTCCACTTAATGCTGTTATGGGGAGGTGCTGGCATGGCGCAGGGAGCGGCGACGGGGGGGAGGGGGGCAGATTGAGGGGGCACGATCGAGGGCGGACGAGCGACGTGGATCGGGGGCAATTGCGGCGGGAGGTCTATAAAAGGGTTAGAAGGACGACTGAACGAGGGACCGCATCTCAGGTATCTAAAACCTAAGGTACTCCATCAACGACCTAGTTGTTGGATATGGAAGACGTTTGTACACCCTTGTGGGGGATGTACGAGGGAATACGGACCTCGAACGTCGCGCACACGAAGTCGTGTGCAAAGGGAATCTGTTCCCTTGCGGAGAGGATCTCTGTATGAGTTGGAAAGTCGTATTATATATGCATAAATGCATGCGACATATGGCTAATAAAGGGGGAATATCTTAAGCTTATGTTGTACCATGCATATGGTACAACTTAAGCTTATAATGTGCCATGCATCATGGTACACCTTAATTAAGTTGTTCCAAAGGAACAACTTACCCTAAAATAACTACCTTGGGGGCTATAAATAAGACCCAAGGGTAGCCATTTTCCTAACACCATTTGCATGAAATTCATGCATGCATCTTCTTCATAGCGAAGCTCTGCAGAAATATTTCCTCTCCCTCCATCCAAGTTCTTAATCTAAAATAGAGATTTAGATTGTGGATTAGTAGCCTTACTCCGTTCGTGAGAAGACTCGATCCGTCGTGGCGAATCCGAAGGCAAAGTTCCGAGACTACCGCTCCGCATACGCTAGCGTAAGTCTCCACTTTAATTATCGATCCTAACTCTGTTTTGGCAGGATCCTACATTGGTATCAGAGCCATATGGGTTCGCCCCGGTCAATCCACCGCCCCGTCGAAACTACGAACGAGTCGTTGTCTTTTTCACGAATGGGTCTCCTACTATTACGGATATAGTAGGAACGCTTCGTGACGGAGAGAACGCAGCGGTTGTTCTTTTCACGTTAGGGTCTCCTATCATTACGGATATGGTAGGAACTCTCCGTGACGGGAAGAACCGACCGTTCACGTAGTACGTTATTCATTTTTGGCACACGGCCATTAGGAAATAACTAATTGTAGGATCCTGTCCAAAACAGAGTTAGGATCGATAACATGAAGTTTAGACTTACGCTTGCGTATGCGGCACGGTAGTCTACGAACTTCGCCTTCGGATTCGCCACGACGGATCGAGTCTTCTCACGAACGGAGTAAGGCTACTAATCCACAATCTAAATCTCTACTTTAGATTAAGAACTTGGATAAGAGGGAGAGAAAGGATTTCTGCAGAGCTTCGCTAGGATGAAGATGCATGCATGAATTTCATGCAAATGGTGTAAGAAATGGCTTACCCTTGGGTCTTATTTATAGCCCCCAAGGTAGTTATTTTAGGGTAAGTTGTTCCTTTGGAACAACTTAATTAAGGTGTACCATGATACATGGCACATTATAAGCTTAAGTTGTACCATATGCATGGTACAACATAAGCTTAAGATATTCCCCCTTTATTAGCCATATGTCGCATGCACTTATGCATATATAATGCGACTTTCCCACTCATCCAGAGATCCTCTCCGCAAGGGAACAGATTCCCTTTGTACACGACTTCGTGTATGCGACGTTCGAGGTCCGTATTCCCTCGTACATCCCCCACAAGGGTGTATAAACGTCTTCCATATCCAACATCTCCCACTCACACTTGAGGGGATTGTAAGAGAACGTCTTTCCCTTAGTTCTTTCATCTATCATACCGAGAAATAGACCGTGCGACCGTCGTGCGCGTAGAGTCTGTTGTTGTGCACTTGTTAGAGATACACAACGACCTCGAAGGTGCAAAGTTGAGTAGTTCAACGCATGCTTTACCCTAGATTATTTCTTCACATTTCTTATACTTTATATTCAACAATTGAATCCCATCTGGATCACAATTGGCTGGCCAGCTTTGAATCATTAAAGTCCAAATGTGAATACGAAATCAATCTTCCTCTTCTTGCGAACCTTCTGATCTTGACTTGATTCGCTTTTCTAACGTGTCCCGCCGAGCCGAATTATCATAGCCCATAAGTAACACGCTAAGATAGCGATCATCTCGTCAAAACTAAAGGAACCAATTGGAGTCCTTGAGGGTAAGAGTTAAGGCCCATATGGCCTTTGAGTCTCACATAATAGCAAACACTATTGCTACTAACTCAGTGGTCGAAATGCATACGTGGTATGAACACGTATTACAACATCACTCCTTTCCCAGGGAGAGTATGTCTTAATGATGTTGTACGGATGAAAAGATCAGACACCACAGTGCCTATCTTTTTGAGTCCCTTTACTACTCGTGAAATATTCACAGACTCTCATCCTGCATAAGACAAATAGGATTTAAAAAATCCTACGAGATCTTTTTCAAATATCCTTGTGATACAGATCTCAGATCTTTTGTAAGCATCCATATGATGCAGATCTTTCATTCGACTATCTTGTTTAAGTCATGACTCTAAATCATTCGTCTAATGATTTTTGACTTTAAACTAGTCTCATCTCTATCTTATCCATCTGATAAGATAAGGCGATTGCTCATGTGAGAGAGCCAACCTTTATCTGTCCGACATACACACAATTCAGCTGAGATTTCAAAAATGTACACAAACATTTCTTAAGAAATTCATATGCAATGTTTGAAAAAGAACTTATTCTTTTATTAAATTTGATCTTTCTTAGACATGGGAATATATATTGGTACAACTCAGCTCATACGCAATCCTTGGGATGATAAGTGTTTATAAAACACATTTCTGGGGATCGCTTTCGTAAGCTGATCCTCTATCATCTCATGCGTAGATATGTACCTTATGTCTACCTTCTTGGTTTTATCATAGTCTTTTGCAAATCTGCAGTTCCTTTAAGATACTGCATTATTCTCTTAACCGCTTTCCAGTGTTCTTGCCCTGGGTTGGATTGGTAACAGCTTACCATTTCCAACGGCAAAACAGATGTCCGGTCTCGTACACACCATAGCGTACATAAGACTATCAACTGCACTGGAATATGGAACTTTTTCCATAATTTCCTTTTCCTTTTGGTTCTTTGGACACGATTCCAGATATAAATTATCGCATATGCTTATATGAATATCAATGGACTTGCAGTCCTGCATATTAAATCGTTCTAGAACCTTCTTTATATAAGTCTCTTGTGAAAGAGAAGAAGTTTCTTCGAACGATTCCTTGAAATCTTAACTCCAAGGATATATGCGGCTTTTCCTATGCCTTTCATCTCAAATACTGATGAAAAGCCAAGCCTTGATACTCATCACAAAGCCCCTGTCATTTCTGGCTATTAAAATGTCAACTACATATAGAGACATGATAATATACTTGCTTTTAATCCTCTTGATATATACTCAGTTATCTTCATCAAGCATGGAAAATCCATTTGATAAGACAACTTCTTGAAATTGTATATACCATTGCCTCGAGGATTATTTAAGACTATATATGGACTTACGAAGTTTACAAACCTTATGTTTGTTTCCTTCTTTTACAAACCCTGTTGGTTGTTCCATATAGATCTCCTCGTCCAATTCTCCATTGAGAAAAGCAGGTTTTACATCCATCTGATGTAATTCGAGGTATAAGCAAGCTACCATTGCCAGAATCATGCGAATCAAGGTAAAACGCACAACAGGTGAGAAGGTCTCTTCGTAGTCTATCCCTTCCTGTAGCGTAAAACCTTTCGCGACAAGGCGAGCTTTATATCTGTCAATAGAGCCATTAGCCTTATGCTTGATCTTGAGAACCCATTTGTTCCCAATTGCTCTATGTCCTCTGGGTAAGTTAACTAAGTCCCAGACTTGGTTAACTTTCATGGATTTCAATTCCTCCTTCATCGCTTCCATCCATTTGTCTTTCGCAGGGCATGATGCGGCCTATTTGAAAGTAGCAGGCTCGTCATCATCTTGTAGTAAAGTCATAAAGGTTTACGGAAATTCATCCTCAAAGACTTAGAGGAGCCAACCTTGTACGACTACTACGTCGTATTTGAGATTTCTTCAAGTCCTTGTTGACTCGAAGTTAGATCAATTCTAATATCACTCCCACTTGGAATGTCGTTAGAATTGCTCCCACTTGGATCATTATTCCCGTATGGAATAGGATAATCGTCATTCGTATAATCCATTGGTGAAGGTTGAAACGTATTTTCGTTTTCACCAAGATTCTCCCACTCGAATGAGGTAATCCGTCTTGATCATAAATCTCAAATAAAGATAAGTCCTGACTTATCTCGCCCTGTCTTGGAAACTCGTATTCCAAGAAAGTGACATCCCTCGACTCAAACTCAATTAGCCCACCTTTGTCTTCCTGACTAACAAACATATAACCTTTGGAGTTTTCTGCGTATCGTATAAAGATACGTTTCCTTCCCCTTGGCCCAAGTTTGCCATACTTATGGGAGGAAATATGTGCGTAGAATGCACAACCCCAAGGTTTCAAAATGTCTAAGTCAGGAGAACTTTGGTTCCACAACTCATAAGGAGTGGAGCTAACTGATTTCGAGGGTACGCGGTTCAAAATGAAAGCGGCCGTCAATAATGCATCACCCCAAAAGGTGATTGGCAAGTTAGCTTGCTCCATCATTGAACGGACCATTTTTCATTAAAGTCCTATACCTCCTTTCTGCAACACCAATTTGTTGAGGAGTATAGGGCATAGTTACCTGATGTACTATGCCTTTTTCATCACAAAGTTCCTTTAAACTTGTTGACTGATATTCACCGCCCCTATCGGTTCGCATGACCTTAATCTTGCGATCTAATTGATTCTCCACTAAACTCATATAGTTTTTAAAGCAGGTTTAGTGCTTTCACTTTGTGGGATATCAAATAGATATGACCGAATCGGGTGAAATCATCAATAAAAGTGATGAAAAATAGGACCTCCCGCGTCTTGTCTTGACATTCATCGGACCACATATGTCCGAATGGATAAGCTGTAATGGAACCTCGGCCCTTGTGCCGGTTCCAAACGGCTTGCGACAAGATTTCCTCACAAGGCAATGTTCGCAGGTCGACATTTCAACCTTTGAAACATTAGATAGAAGGCCACGTTTGGCAAGTCTATCTATACGCATTGGTCCAATATGACCAAGCCTTGCGTGCCAACAAATTATATTAGACTCATTAGTCAAAAAATTTGTCACAAGGAAATTTTCATTACATGAGGAAATACATTGTACTTATTACAACAAATCCTTTGAAATACAAACCCAGTACCAATAAAGGAATTATTACAAAATAGGTCCATATTACAATCATGAAGGAACCAACTATAACCCAGACCCATTAAATTGACCACAGTATTAATATTCCTTTGAATATATGGAATGAAGAGAACATCATAAAGTAGGAGAGTGTGGCCGTTGTCCAAGTCTAGCTTGCAATTCCCAACGCCTTTCTCTACAACACGTGTGTTGTTTCCTACATTGATCCACTTCATTTCTTGGTGTATCCAGTGATACTCCACGAAGGACCATCTGTCCTTTGCTATGTGGTCGGTGGCACCTCGTCACTTCCACTCGTACACGAACGAGCATAGTGACCGAGTTTGTTGCACTTGAAGCACTTGATCCTTTTCAAGTCTTTCTTCTTGTGCCATTTCTTGTGCCCACCCTTATATTTGGGTTCCTTGGTAGACTCAGGTTGCTTATTACGTTCATTAGAAGACTTCGAACGATCTTTACGTTTCTTTCCCCCGTGTGAGGAACTAGCAACCATGTGCACTTCTGCACTTGGCTTGGCAGCCGCAAGCCGCTCTTCCTCTAATTCGAGGTGCTTGGAAACATCGTTGAAGGTCTTGATGCTCTCATTATGAGTGAGATGCATCTTCATCTGATCCCACCCATTTGGTAGGGAACGTATGACTGCTTGGATTTGTTGCTCATCAGTGAGCACATGACCTGCGTCCTTTAACTCCGAGATAAGGTTCGCCATATGTCGCAGATGTTTCCCCATGGAATGATCTGGACATTTCTTATATGAATCGAACCTTATAGTTAAGGCGCGAAGTTTGGACACCGATGTGCCACCGAACTTCTCCTCTAGCTTGGACCATATGTCCATGGCTAGGTCATGTTCTCGGAAGATGCGCATTATGTCATCAGCCATACTGCTTAATAACGTAATGCGCGCTATCTTGTTCTTCCGAGACCAAGCATCAAAAGCTTCCTTGTCTCGTCTGTGTTGGGCCGTAGTGCCCAACTCAGGTTCAATCATTACGTTCTTTAGAGTTTCGAGCACTCTTGCTCCTCTAAAACGTATTGTATCTTGATGGACCAAAGTTTGTAATTATCGCCGTTGAGTTTTTCACCTTTGTTTAACTCAGCGACGATATTCTTTGAAGCGGAAGACATTTTACTTTTAAAATGCTGTAAAAGACACAAAACCGAAGGTTTGATCAAAAACATTGCATAAAAATTCTTAAAATATAACTCCCACTTGAAATGATAATAGAATATCCCATTTGGATAGTTCTAAAAATTCAAATCCCACTTGGAATTATATTATATTTGATAAGTTACTTTCGAAAAATATTGAAGATGTTGTTCTAGAATCGAAAAGGTCTCTTCGATTCCAATCACCATCTAGAACAACCTTCAATATTCCCCCATCACTTATCAAACAATAGTACTCTTATAGTACTAGCAGCGGAAAACGAGTTTGAAAACGTATTTTTCAGATATAATTCCCACTTGAAATGATAATAGAATATCCCATATGGATAGTTCTAAAATCAACTCCCACTTGGAATGATATTCATAATTCGATAAGTTACTTTCGAAAAATATTGAAGATGTTACTCTAGAATCGGAAAGGTCACTTTGTTTCCAATCACCATCTAGAGTAACTTTCAATATTTCTCCCTCACTTTATCAAATGTTAGTACTCTTATAGTACTTTGCAGCGGAAAAGCGTTTTTGAAAACTTATTTTTCAAAACGTATGAAAAAGTATTTTTCAAAAAAATGAATATTTCATCTTAGTACCCTTATGATACTTAGTGAAACATTCGGCACTTCCTGACCATTTGTCGGGAGTGAGCCGTAGCCGTGCCTAGGTCGGATCCCCCTTTTGGGATTTTCTGCAAACTATCGTCGCTGTCTCCCGTATGGATCCAGGCGTTTCTCCCCGTATGAGAGAATTTTGATGCAGACGACTGTCGTTTGGCCCCGTATGGGCTAGTTGGCACGTTCATGTTCAACCAAGGCCTTTTGCCGAATTGGTCTGAATCACTGCCGGCGAATGCCGATCAGTCCGGCCCCCGGCCAGGCCCTGACCGCTGCCAGAGACGGCCTGCGGCAGCTCTGGCCACTGTCAGGGCCGGCCTGGCCACTGGCCTGGCCTCGGCCAGAGGCCGGCCAGGCCTCTGCCTGGCCTGGCCTAGGCCAGAGGCCCCTGGCCGGGGCCAGGGCCCCTGCCCTGGCCTCTGCCAGGGCGGCCAGGCCCTGGCCTGAGGCCAGGGCGGCCAGGCCCTGGCCTGAGGCCAGGGCGCCGCCCTGGCCTCTGCCAGGGCGGCCAGGCCCCTGGCTGGGGGCCAGGGCCCCTGCCCTGGCCCCGGCCAGGGCGGCCAGGCCCTGGCCTGAGGCCAGGGCGGCCAGGCCCCTGGCTGGGGGCCAGGGCCCCTGCCCTGGCCCCGGCCAGGGCTGCCAGGCCCTGGCCTGAGGCCAGGGCGCCGCCCTGGCCTCTGCCAGGGCGGCCTTGACCGGCCATGGCCTTTTGGCCATGGCCGGTTTCCCCTTTCATGGGTGGCCGCACACCCCCGCCGGAGGGGGGTTGCCGCGGTGGTTATTGGCCGTAGCCAACCCTCTCCGCATGGGGTGGGGGGTGCATGGCCTTCATAACCCATTTGGTCATGGTGCACATGCACAAAAAAAATTCATCTTCCCCGATGGGAATAACCACCACCTTCTTCTCCGGTGAAGCACCCGTTAGTCGAGGAAGTAGTTGTCCTCCAATGGCCGTGTGCCAAAAAATGAACCCACTTCAAAAATTCGTAAACTACGCGCTCCACATGAAGAGAGCGCCCATTCCCTATGAATGGAGACTCAGCATCCATGAAGAGAGCGAGTTTGACGATATGAACGGTCGGTTCTTCCCGTCACGGAGAGTTCCTGCCATATCCGTAATGACAGAAGACCCTAACGTGAAAAGAACAACCGCTGCGTTCTCTCCGTCACGAAGCGTTCCTACCATATCCGTAATGGTAGGATACCCATCCGTGAAAAAGACAACGACTCGTTCATAGTTTCTCCGGGGCGAACCCGTATGGCTCTGATACCAATGTAGGATCCTGTCCAAAACAGAGTCAGGATCGATAACATGAAGTTTAGACTTACGCTTGCGTATGCGGCACGGTAGTCTACGAACTTCGCCTTCGGATTCGCCACGACGGATCGAGTCTTCTCACGAACGGAGTAAGGCTACTAATCCACAATCTAAATCTCTACTTTAGATTAAGAACTTGGATAAGAGGGAGAGAAAGGATTTCTGCAGAGCTTCGCTAGGATGAAGATGCATGCATGAATTTCATGCAAATGGTGTAAGAAATGGCTTACCCTTGGGTCTTATTTATAGCCCCCAAGGTAGTTATTTTAGGGTAAGTTGTTCCTTTGGAACAACTTAATTAAGGTGTACCATGATACATGGCACATTATAAGCTTAAGTTGTACCATATGCATGGTACAACATAAGCTTAAGATATTCCCCCTTTATTAGCCATATGTCGCATGCACTTATGCATATATAATGCGACTTTCCCACTCATCCAGAGATCCTCTCCGCAAGGGAACAGATTCCCTTTGTACACGACTTCGTGTATGCGACGTTCGAGGTCCGTATTCCCTCGTACATCCCCCACAAGGGTGTATAAACGTCTTCCATATCCAACACTAATTTCTCGACGAACGGGTGCTTCATCGACGAACGGGTGCTTCATCGAGGAAGATGATGGAAGTTATTTCCATCGGGTAAGAGGAAAATTTGGTGCATGTGCACCATGGCCAAATGGGCTATGAAGGCCATGCACCCCCTCTCCCTATGCGGAGGGGGTTGGCTACGGCCAATAACCACCGGCGACCACCCCATCAAGGGGGAGGAATGAGTGCGGCAACCCCATTTAAAGGGGGTGGCCGGCCATGGCCAAAGGGGCAATGGCCGGCCAACGCCGAATGGCCTTGGCCATGACCGGCCATGGCCAAGCCATGGCCGGCCAAGGCCAGGCCGGCAGTGGCCGGCCTTGGCCAAGCCCTGCCGGCCAGGCCGGCCTGCCGGCCCTGGCAGTGGCCAGGGCCGGTGCCCTGGCCTCAGGCCAGGGCCTGGCCGAGGCCAGGGCAGGAGCCCTGGCCCCGGCCAGCGGCCTGCCGGCCCTGGCAGAGGCCAGGGCCGGCGCCCTGGCCTCAGGCCAGGGCCTGGCCGAGGCCAGGGCAGGAGCCCTGGCCCCGGCCAGCGGCCAGGCCGCCCTGGCAGAGGCCAGGGCAGCGCCCTGGCCTCAGGCCAGGGCCTGGCCGAGGCCAGGGCAGGAGCCCTGGCCCCGGCCAGTGGCCTGGCCGGCCGGCCCTGGCAGAGGCCAGGGCCTGGCCGGCCCTGGCCGAGGGGGCCAGGGCCCTCTGGCCGGCCAGGGCAGAGGCCCTGGCCGGCCCTTGGCCAAGCCCCGGCCAGGGCAGAGGCCCTGGCCGGGAAGAAGTTGCTTTCGAAAATTGGTCGACCAATTTTGTGTTTTTGGTCGACCAATCTGGCAGAAGGTCTGAATCGACTGCAAACTTGCCTACTGACCCATACGGGGTGACAAAAGGCATTGACCAAACTCGAATGTGTCGATTAGCCCATACGGGGCTAACCACAGTGCCGACTAGTTCATACGGGACTAACGTTTTAATGAAGTTTTTTTTGGGCTCTACTCCTTGAAGATTAGCCATAGTGCTCTACTTCATGCGAGATTAGCCATGTCATTGTGCTCTACTCTACGGAGATTAGCCAATGTACTTGTGACGTTGTGTTCTACTTTACGGAGATTAGCCAACGTGCTTTCAAATTTTTGGAAAAAGATGTTTTTCAAATAGGTTATGTCCCGTCCTTAAATCGGGACAGCGAAATTTAGAATTCCAAGTCCTACCACGATCCGGCCATGGTTATCTAACCCATGGGTGTGTAGAACAGGTCTCGTGGCTTGGCAATTGTTGTGTTAAAATTCTTTGCGCTAATTCTCACCTATTCTATTTTGAAAGATATGTTTTTCAAAGTAATTTTCCGCTGCTAATACCATACGGGTATAATTTCTGATTTCTTTTTACTTAAGATAAGTAAGAGGGATATTTTGAAAGTTACTTCTAGATGGTAGTTGGGAACGTAGTGAACTTCTCGATTCTAGAGTAACATTTCAACGCATCCAAGGAACTTATCAAGTGTTTAAAGAATCGAAACTTTATGCATTGAATTTTGATCGTGTTTTTTCATTTTCTTTGCAGTTTTTTGAATCGAATATGTCTACCGCTTCTAAGAATATTGTCGCAGAGCTTAACAAAGGTGAAAAGCTCAACGGCGACAATTATAAACTTTGGTCAATTAAAATCCAATATGTTTTGGAGGAGCAAGATGTGCTCGAAACACTCCAAAACATAATGGTAGAACCTGAGTTGGGCAATACGGCCCAACACAAGAGGGACCGGGAAGCTTATGACACTTGGACTCGAAAGAACAAAATAGCACGCATTACGTTACTGTCCGCAATGGACAATGACATAATGCGTCTATTTCGGGAATTCGACCTAGCCAAAGACATATGGTCTGAGCTAGAGATAAAGTTTGGTGGAACTTCGGTTACCAAACTCCGCTCCTTGAATATTCAATTTGATTCGTACAAGATGCGGCGAGATCATTCTATGAAAAAGCATCTCCGCCACATGGCGAATCTTATATCTGAATTAAAGGATGCGGGAGTCACGCTGTCTGACGAACAACAGATCCAAGCAGTCATTCGTTCACTCCCAGATAACTGGGATAACATGAAAATGCATCTCACTTATAATGAGTGCATTAAAACTTTAAGCGATGTATCGAAACACCTCGAACTCGAGGAAGAGCGGATTCAAGCCGCAAAACCAAGTGCAGAAGTGCACGTGGCCGCTAGTTCCTCACATGGAGGAAATAAGCGGAAGAATAAACGCTTAAGGTTTGTGAACGAACGTAAGCAAGAACCGGAGACCTCAAAGAAGACAAAGAACAAAAAGTGGCAAAAGAATGTGCACTCAAAGAAGAAAAACTTGAAGAAGATCAAGTGCTTTAAGTGCAACAAGTACGGTCACTTCGCCCGTACATGTACGGATGGAAGTGATAAGGTAACTTGTAGGACTAGTTACATATGTGTTTCTAGTTCCATGTTTCTTGCTGAATCTAACTATTTTTGGTTGATTGATTCAGGGGCCACAGACCACGTTGCGAAGGATAGAAGGTTATTCGTAGAGTATCGAAGGATAACTCAAGGAACAAAGTGGATATACGTCGGCAACAACACTCGTGTTGAAGTCAAAGGCGTCGGAACATGTAAGCTAGTTCTCGACAACGGCCGGACATTATTATTGCACGACGTCCTCTTTGCTCCAGATATTAGAAGGAATATCGTTTCCGTGGTCATGTTAATGTCTTTAGATTATGAGTGGAGGTTCTATAAACAATATGTTGACCTTGTTTGTAATAATTCTTTGATTGGTTCTGGTAATGTTTGTAATGGATTAATTGTTTTAAATACAATGTATGATGATTCTTCTTCCATTAATGAAAGTTTCCATTTAACAAATGTTTCTAACTCTGAGTCTGAGATCATTTGTTGGCATGCAAGACTTGGTCATATTGGACCAACTAGAATGGATAGACTTGCCAAAAGTGGCTTGCTATCTAATGTTTCAAAAGTTGAAATGTCAACTTGCGAACATTGTCTTGTAGGGAAAACTTGTCGCAAGCCGTTTGGAACTGGCACAAGGGCCGAAGTTCCATTACAGCTTATCCATTCGGACATTTGCGGTCCAATGAATGTTAAGACAAGACGCGGGAAGTCCTATTTCATCACATTAATTGATGACTTCACCCGTTTCGGACATATCTATTTGATATCCCACAAAAGTGAAGCTTTGGCTTGCTTTAAAAACTATATGAGTTTAGTGGAGAATCAATTAGATCGCAAGATTAAGGTTTTGCGAACCGATAGGGGTGGTGAATATCAATCAATAAGTTTTAAGGAACTTTGTGATGAAAAAGGCATAGTACATCAGGTAACTATGCCTTACACTCCGCAACAAAACGGTGTTGCGGAAAGAAGGAATAGGACATTGATGGAAATGGTCCGATCAATGATGTCTCAGGCAAATTTGCCTATCACCTTTTGGGGTGACGCATTATTGACGGCAGCATTCATCTTAAACCGTGTACCCTCGAAGTCGGTAAGTTCCACTCCTTATGAGTTGTGGAACAATAGAACTCCAGACTTAAACATTCTAAAACCTTGGGGTTGTGCCTCTTACGCACATTTATCCTCTCACAAATATGGCAAACTTGGGCCACGTGGGAGGAAGTGTATCTTCATCCGATACGCTGAAAACTCCAAAGGATATGTTTTCGTCGGTCAAGAGGACAATGGGGGTCTAATAGAATTCGAATCGAGGGATGTTGTCTTCTTGGAAAAAGAGTTTCCAAGACAGGGTGAGATAAGTCAAGACTTATCCTTGTTTGAGACTTGGGATCAAGAAGGATCGGAACGTTCGAGTGGGAGAATTCTTGGTGAAGAAGAAAATACGTTTCAAACTTCACCAATGGATGATACGAACGATACCAATCCTATTCCGAGTGGGAGTGATGTTATTCCAAGTGGGAGTGATGTCATTCCAAGTGGGAGTGATCAAACTCAAACAAGACGTAGTAATCGAACGAGGCTAACACCTCTGAGATTTGAGGATGAATTTCCTCAAACATTCATGACATTACTACAAGATGATGACGAACCAGCAAATTTCAAATAGGCCGTCACATGCCCTGCTAAAGATAAATGGATAGCGGCAATGGAAGAAGAACTTCAATCCATGAAAACAAACCAAGTCTGGGACTTGGTTAATTTACCTAAGGGACGTAGAGCCATTGGGAACAAGTGGGTTCTCAAAATCAAGCATAAGGCTGATGGCTCCATCGAGAAATATAAAGCTCGCCTTGTTGCGAAAGGTTTCACGCAACAGGAAGGAATAGACTACGAAGAGACTTTCTCTCCTGTCGTGCGTTTTACCTCGATTCGCTTAATTCTGGCAATGGTGGCTTGTTTGGACCTCGAATTACATCAGATGGATGTAAAGACTGCCTTTCTTAACGGAGAACTAGATGAGGAGATCTACATGGAACAACCAAACGGGTTCGTACAAGAAGAAAACAAACATAAGGTTTGTAAACTTCGTAAATCCATATATGGTCTTAAACAATCCTCAAGGCAGTGGTATATGCGCTTTCAAGAAGTTGTTTTGTCGTATGGATTCTCCATGCTCGACGAAGACAACTGCGTATATATTAAGAGGATTAAAAACAAGTATGTAATTATGTCTCTTTATGTAGATGACATACTTATAGCCGGAAATGATAAGCGTCTTTTCGTGGATATCAAAGCTTGGCTTTCATCCGTCTTTGAGATGAAAGACATGGGTGAAGCTGCATATATCCTTGGGGTTAAGATCTCAAGGAATCGTTCCAAGAAACTTCTTTCTCTCTCTCAAGAGACATATATAAAGAAAGTTTTAGAACGGTTTAATATGCAGGATTGCAAGCCAATTGATACTCCAATAAGCAAAGGCGAGGGTCTATGTTTGGAGATGTGTCCCAAAGATCCAAAAGAAAAGAAAGCTATGGAAAAAGTTCCATACTCCAGTGCTGTCGGGAGTCTGATGTACGCCATGATGTGTACCAGACCGGACATTTGCTATGCTGTTGGTATGGTAAGCCGTTACCAATCCAACCCAGGACAAGCACACTGGAAAGCGGTGAAGTGGATATTAAGATACCTCAAAGGGACTGCGGACTATGTGTTATGCTATCAAGGCAATACCTTGAGACTCGAAGGCTATACCGATGCTGATTGGGCGGGTGATCTCGACGAGCGTAGATCTACCTCAGGCTTTGTTTACT
The DNA here is from genome assembly GCA_030789695.1 of Scilla litardierei. Lineage (NCBI taxonomy): Eukaryota > Viridiplantae > Streptophyta > Magnoliopsida > Asparagales > Asparagaceae > Scilla > Scilla litardierei. Next base: position 87,235 of record JAULAV010008003.1, on the reverse strand, counting down.
TGCTCGGGAATGGTGCAATATCCTGGAGCAGCAAGAAGCAAACCTGCATCGCCTTATCAACCATGGAAGCCGAATTCGTAGCATTCAGCATGGCGGTCCAAGAAGCTGTTTGGCTTAGGAAATTCTTAGACAGGCTGACGAATGCCTCTGACTCGAGCACTGTTCCTATATACAGTGATAGTCAAGCTTCGATTGCCTATGTCAAAGATCCTAAATTTCATTGTAAGACCAAACACATTGACATTCGATTCAAGTTTGCGAATGATTATGACAAACGGAAGGAAGTAGACATAGGATACATATCCACGCATGAGATGATAGCGGATCCCCTTACTAAGGCGATCCCCAGAGATGTGTTTTTCAAACACTTATCATCTATGGGAATGCGTAGGTGCTGAGCTGTATCATGTAATATTTCCCATGTCTATAGAAGATCAAAGTTTAATAAAAGAAAGAAGTTCTTTTATATATTGCATACAAGTTTCTTACAAATGATTTTAAACATTTGTGTTTTAGTCTCAGCTATTTTATTGTGTGTATGTCAGACAGATTAAGGTTGGCTCTCTCACATGAGCAACCGCCTTATCTTATCAGATGGATAAGATAGAGATGAGACTAGTTTAAAGTCAAAATCATTAGACAAATGATTTAGAGTCGTGACTTAAACAAGATAGTCGAATAAAAGATCTGCATCATACGGATGCTTACAAAAGATCTGAGATCTGTATCACAAGGATATAAAGATCTCATTGGATTTTTTTAATCCTATCTGTCTTATGCAGGATGAGAGTCCGTGAATATTTCACGACTAGTAAGGGGACTCAAAAAGATAGGCACTGTGGTGTCTGATCTTTCATCCGTACAACATCATTAAGACATACTCTCCCTGGGAAAGGAGTGATGTTGTAATACGTGTTCATACCACGTATGCATTTCGACCACTGAGTTAGTAGCAATAGTGTTTGCTATTATGTGAGACTCAAAGGCCATACGGGTCTTAACTCTTACCCTCAAGGACTCCAATTGGTTCCTTTTAGATTTGACGAGATGATCGCTATCTTAGCGTGTTACTAATGGGCTATGGTAATTCGGCTCGGCGGGGCACGTTAGAAAAGCGAATCAAGTCAAGATCAGAAGGTTCGCAAGAAGAGGAAGATTGATTTCATATTCGCATTTGGACTTTAGTGATTCAAAGCTGGCCAGCCAATTGTAATCCAGATGGGATTCAATTGTTGAATATAAAGTACAAGAAAATGTGAAGAAATAATCTAGGGTAAAGCATGCGTTGAACTACTCAACTTTGCACCTTCGAGGTCGTTGTGTATCTCTAACAAGTGCACAACAACAGACTCTATGCGCATGACGGTCGCACGGTCTATTTCTCGGTATGATAGATGAAAGAACTAAGGGAAAGACGTTCTCTTACAATCCCCTCAAGTGTGAGTGGGAGATGTTGGATATGGAAGACGTTTGTACACCCTTGTGGGGGATGTACGAGGGAATACGGACCTCGAACGTCGCGCACACGAAGTCGTGTGCAAAGGGAATCTGTTCCCTTGCGGAGAGGATCTCTGTATGAGTTGGAAAGTCGCATTATATATGCATAAATGCATGCGACATATGGCTAATAAAGGGGGAATATCTTAAGCTTATGTTGTACCATGCATATGGTACAACTTAAGCTTATAATGTGCCATGCATCATGGTACACCTTAATTAAGTTGTTCCAAAGGAACAACTTACCCTAAAATAACTACCTTGGGGGCTATAAATAAGACCCAAGGGTAGCCATTTTCCTAACACCATTTGCATGAAATTCATGCATGCATCTTCTTCATAGCGAAGCTCTGCAGAAATATTTCCTCTCCCTCCATCCAAGTTCTTAATCTAAAATGGAGATTTAGATTGTGGATTAGTAGCCTTACTCCGTTCGTGAGAAGACTCGATCCGTCGTGGCGAATCCGAAGGCAAAGTTCCGAGACTACCGCTCCGCATACGCTAGCGTAAGTCTCCACTTTAATTATCGATCCTAACTCTGTTTTGGCAGGATCCTACACTAGTTCCCCCATTTCATCTCCTTCCTCCCCCGCTCGCACCGTGAGACGCCGTTCCGATCTCCTCTCGAGTCGAACCGTCTCCGCCGGGCCTCCTCTTTCAGATCATTGTCTGACTTAGGCATCGGAGGGGATTTGGCCGGAACCAAGGTCCGGCCCCCCTGATGAGCGTTCTCGTCTACGCAGGAGGACATCAGATCCACGGGCCGAGGCTTCCCCTCCGCCCCTTACCGGCCACGTAACCAGCGAGACGACCGAGGCTACCCCTCGTCGTCCGACCGCCGAGGCCGAGCACGTCCGTCCGAGGCCGAGCGTCTCAACTCGGGTCGAGGCTTCCCCTCGCCCTCCTTGCGACCGAGGACCCCGATTCGGCCCAGCCGACGCGCTCCACGTCGTATGCAATTCCGACTCGCGTCTCGTCTGCACCGACTCGACACACCCGAGGGACCCCCGCGGGCCCCTTGACCACGTTGACCGGGTTATCCACGGTCAACGCTTTTGTAGTGAGAAAACACTCTGAAACAACTCCCTACTATCAAATCCTAGTCCCTAGGACCAAGCAGGTACAATAGCTCAAACATCTCCCAGATACATGGAAGCTCACAACATAAGATAGTAGCTACAATTCAACCCATGTCACGAAAACCCCAATTTGACAAAACCTCCACAGCATCCTCACCATCCAGCTCCTTGTCTTTTAGAGAGATCCTGACATCCGCTGCGATGTCCTCAAATAGGAGAATTTTGCTTCTGATGGAGTTTTTAAAGACTCTTCTGTTCCTCTCATTCCAAACGTGCCAAACCATAGCTGCTAGGACTGTCTTGGCAATTACGCTCTGCGCGCCCTTCCCCCCAAAGTGTTCCAAATAATATTCACCAATATCCAATAAAGATAGCGAAATAGCTGCCGTTGCTCCTAGCTTCAACAGACTCCTGTTTAAAATGTACTGGGAGTAAACACATTCAAAGAAAACGTGATTAGTACTTTCTTCATGACCCTCACCACAGAGCACACAACCGTCGTTAATCTCAACTACCCACCCGCTATGAAGAGCGACGATGAAGTCCAACCCATCAGCCTTTTCTTGCATTTATCTACCAATCTGCTATACATTGGGGTCTTTGGATATTTAGATGAAAGGGGTAGTCCCAAGTATGTAGTGATGGTCGAAGCTGCTTTAATCCCCAAACTTGCCCCCAGCTCGGCAGGTTGTTTAGTTCCCTTACTAAATATCCTCGCACTTTTCTCCCAATTGACCTGCAGTCCCGAAAGATTTGAAAAATCTACTAGCAAATTATGGAGGCTTGTTAGAGAGTATGGATTTGCCCTGCAGAAAACCAGTAGGTCGTCAGCGAACAGTAAGTGTGAGATAGAACCTACACGCCTCATGGGCTGAATGGATCTCTGCATGATGGATTTGTTCATCAGAAGGGAGAAAGCTTCCATAGTGATGACAAAGAGGTACGGAGAGAGGGGGTCACCCTGCCTTAATCCTCTATTCCCCTGGAAGTCTCCTGTTGGTGTACCATTAACCATAACTGAATAGGTAGGCGTTGAAATGCACTCATGAATCCAGCTGATGAACTTGCATCCGAACCCCAAGCGATGGAGCATGTAGTAAATAAACTCCCTATTAACGCTGTCAAAAGCCTTCCTCAGATCTAGCTTAATGCACGCCCTGGCCCCCATAGGGTTACTGAAATCCCTGATCTGTTCATGTGCTAGCAAAGAACAGTCCGTAAGAAGTCTATTTTTAAGAAAGGCAGACTGATTAGGGGATATAAGCTCATGGATCACCTCTTTTAGCCTGTTGCATATAACCTTGCTGATGATCTTATAGAGTACATTACAACAGGCTATCGGTCTATAGTCCCCCAGGCCTCTAGCATTTGCACCCTTTGGGACTAAAGTTAGGAAAGTGTGATTTAGCCTCCCAAGTAACCTCCCAGTTATGAAAAATGATTGGACCACATTTACAACATCATCTTGAATGAGGCTCCAGTTCCTCTGGTAGAAGTAGCCATTGTACTCATCAGGACCCGGAGCCTTGTTAGCCCCAATCTAAAAGACCGCACTTTTAATCTCTTCTTTAGAGACTTTTCTCTCAAACCACCTGGCGGCCTCCATTGTAATAATGCGTTAACTGACGAGCTTTGGGAAGATCTGCTAGTAATGAGTTTGATTATAAAGTTCCTTGTAGAAAATCGGTGCTGCGTTTTGTAGCTCTTTAAAGGTCCCGATTCTTTCCCCGCTAGACTTAAGTAGATGTCCCAGGTTATTGCGCCCTTGCCTTGCCTTCATCGCTGTGTAAAAAAATTTGGTATTCCTGTCTCCAAGGCTTAACCAATCTTGCATGCTTTATTGCCGGTACATTTCCTCCTCCATCTCCAATAATCTAACAAGCTTGTGTGATAACTGTTGTTCCTTACACTGAAGATCCTCATTAAGATGGAGACTTGGATCAGATCTTACCTCCTCCAGAGCCTTGCGACATATAGGAATATTGTGCTCCGCCTCATGTTCTTTAACCCAAGAGCAAAGAATATGTTTAAATAATTTAAGCTTTTGAACCAAGCGGTACATGGGTGTACCAATAAGATGTCTATTCCAATTTTCTACCAGAAGATCATTGAAACCTGCCCATTTAGTCCAGTGGTTAAAGAATTTAAATGGCTTGGGATTTGATGATACCTGAGTGTGCAAATTGATCACCATGGGGGAGTGATCGCTAGTATGTGGATCCAGATATTCAACAAAAGATTCCGTAAGCTTGGTGATCCATTCATTGTTGCATAGCACCCTGTCAAGTTGAGCAGCACTTCTCCCTCTCCCAATTCTTTTATTGCACCAGGTCATCCTGGAACCCGAGTTCTTCAGGGCATGAAGCGAGCAAGCATTTTCGCAATTGTAAAAATCCTCCACCATGCCCTCTTCTAGCTTACGCCCACCTATTTTATCCTTTGTGTAGAGGACACAATTAAAATCCCCACCTATTATCGAGGCTTCGCTGTTCACCGTCAAAGCTTCCCTCCTCAAGTGCTGCCATAGATTTCTCCTTTTCGTGCTAGTGTTCATAGCATATACCACCGTTAGTATGATGGTTAGGCCACCTGCATTTTTGCACCTCAAAGTAATATGTTGCATTAAGGAGTAGAGTTGTTCCGAGTGCCAAACACATGGGTCAACCCCCACCAAAATTCTACCACCATGATGCATGGAAAAGTTATCTGTTGTATCCCAGCCTTTGGGAATACAACTTTTTTTCCAGCATTATTTTCCTTAAGCTTAGTTTCCAGTAAATCAACAATAGTTGGTTTCAGAACTTCAAGCTTGTCTTTAAGATCCCTGCGCCGCACTGAGTTGTTGAGACCCCTCATATTCCAGATGAAGACAGACCATAGGTATATAAATAAATAAAAATATAAATATAAAGAATAATGGCTATCATACGCCATATGAGAGCATCTGTCATATGCCCTCTCACATAAAGCACCCAAGTACAAGCCCACATGGGCTTGTACTTGATTATACTAGAATGCTTTATGTGAGAGGGCGTATGAGAGCTGCTCTCATATGGCGTATGATATCCATTATTTTAATATATATATATATATATATATATATATATATATATAGGGTAAAATGCGCCTGAGCTCGTGCTCAGATGGGATTCTTGCGCTCGACCCCTCCTGACCGTCCGATCCGATCAGCGATCATGGTAATATCTGACCTTTTTGTGCAATTACCAAAACGCCCTTTAAGCTCTTTTTAACGCGCCTCTGTACTAAATTACCTTTAACCCCTTTTGTACTAAAATACAATCGCCACCAATTCTTTTGCTGATTCCCGCGCAAAACGCAGAAGCTGGAGCAATCGCCACCAATTCTTTTGCTCACTCCGGCGTAAAACGCAGAAGCTGGAGCAATCGCCACCAATTCTTTTGCTCACTCCGGCGCAAAACGCAGAAGCTGGAGTAGATCCCCAGTTTTACACAAGGTCTTCGATTTCAACAGCCCACGCCTAAGATCGCCCCCAAATCCAGGCCATCACACTCTCGTTGATTCCCCTGTTACTCTCCTCCATCGAGGTAAGGATCGCCATCCCTAATTTGTTGGACATCTCATATTGCTCAACGCAAACAACGGGATAAATTTTTGAAGGGTTTTGCGCGGGGAGCAATTTACATTAGCCTGGAAATTCCTCTCCGCGCACAACGGACTAAATTTTTGTCTCGTTTTGCGCGGTGAGTAATTTCCAAACTAGCGAGGTGTTGCGATGGAAATTACTCTCCGCGCACAACCCTTCAAACATCGCACCCGTTGTGCGCGTTGAGCAATATGAGATGTCCATCAAAACTTGCCGAAGCAGCTCATATAGCACAACAACATGGACCGAATGGCGTACATAATATTGCCCACCGCGCAAAACGGTTGATATGTTTGATTTTTTGATGGATTTGATCCGGTCATCAAATATGATGGTAACAATTAGATCAGATTGAAAAAGAATAGATATAATACGCAAGGTTTTAACATGATTTGTAATAGTAGTGTGGTTTCAACTAACATGCTGATGATGATCGACTGATACTTGGATAGACATGTATAGCAGTCATGCTGCGGCAATATTACTGATATTTTTACTTGTTTCTAATGTAGAAAATGAAAATCGAAGAGAGTGAACCCTATGTGCATGATCAGGAGATGCCAAATGAGATTGAAGCTGAAAATGACAGTGCAAACAGCGTATATCAAGAGGATAGTCATAGTGATAGTGAAAAAGGCAGCCCACATGTTGGAATGACATTTCAAACAGAAGAAGATGCGTATCAATTTTATAATACATATGCAGCAATGAAAGGTTTTGCAACCCGAAAGGGATCTACGGGAAAGGGAAAAGATGGCAATACCACGAGGAGGAAGTATACGTGCAACAAAGAAGGGTATAAAAGCTTAAAAGATAAGAGGGAGATAGGGAGGGACGTTAATCGAAGGAAAAACGAGAGAGAAGGCTGTATGGCTTGAATGACAGTTCATAAAATCACCGGAGGAGTATGGCGGATAAACTCCTTTAATGATGATCATAATCATGAGTTGATAAAAAGCCCAGCGAAGATCCAGATGCTACGGTCACATAAAAGATCGCAGATGGACGGAACATGTAGGAATTTAGTTGATCAGATGCGTGGCTGTGGAGTAGGACCTGCAAAGATTGCAAGGATTCTAAATGCCACGAGTAGTAGTAATGTCAATATTACTACGCAACAATGCATTGATCATGGGAGAGTAGAAAGAAAGAACAACATTGGGAAGGAATGCATTATAGTAATAGAACAATTTATTAAAAGGCAAGCTACAGACTCTCAGTTCTATTATGCTATTGAGCATGATGAAGAGAATGTATGCAGGAGTATATTTTGGGCTGATGGAAGGGCGAGGACATCATACAGCCAGTTTGGAGATGTTGTTGTATTTGATGTCACTTATAAGACAAATAGATTCATGTTGCCTTTTGCACCTTTTACAGGTGTCAATCATCATAAACAGTCTATTTTATTTGGATGTGCTCTTCTTGCTGATGAGAAGGAAGAAACCTTTGTTTGGTTATTCGGACAGTGGTTAACATGTATGTGGGATAAAGCACCAGGAGCTATCATCACCGATCAAGACCCGGCAATATGCAATGCAATCAAAAGAGTTTTTCCAAATACAAAACACAGGTATTGCATATGGCATATCAGACTGCACGAAGATGAGCATCTACGTTCATTGCGGTCTTCTTATAACCCTGAATTTGAAGAAGACTATGCAAACTGGTGTAAGAACAGTCAAAATGTTGAAGAAGCTGAGAATTGTTGGTGCATCTTAATGGAGAAGTACCAAACGGAATTTCAGGAGCCATTGACAGGAAAAACAAAAAAATGAAATGAAAGCCTGGAAGTGGTTGCATACGATGCATGAGAAAGCACAGCATTGGATTAAGGCGTACCTACTGGATACTTTCTTTGCGGGTATGAATGTTAATACGATAGAGATCGGTGTAAAAATATATGATCAAAATAAACTCAGCACATGGTATTCATTTCTTGTTTTGTGTGTAGGCATGGCGTCCAGCCAAAGGAGTGAAAGCATGAACGCGTATTTTGATGGATACGTAAACTGTATGACTCCATTATACGAGTTCATTGATCAATATGATAAAGCCGTAAAATTTCAGCGAGACAAAGAGGAGAGAGAAGATACTTTTTGTATGCGGAACAAACCAGAATTTAGCGGCATGCATGAGTTAGAGGTTCATGCCGCAAAGGTATATACTAGAAACATATTTTCCATTTTTCAAAATCGTTTCAAAAATACGTTATACTGTCGGCACGAAAGGGTGAGCACGGATGGGGACACGAGCACGTATAGAGTAACTATGCGGATTGATGGAAAGAGCTACGTGCATAATGTTCAATGCAATATCTAAGGGAATGTTCAGGTGTACGTGTGCAAGGGCGGTGACTGAAGGTTTGCTATGCACGCAAATTTTATATATGATGAAGCAAAAGTATGATATGCAAGCCATCCCTGAGAGATATATTTTACCCAGGTGGACTCTAAATGCAAGACATAGCATCATGAGTCTTGGGGCCTCGTCGACTAGCACAGTACACGGAGTGCGTCTAACCCAAATTACTCCACTTCAAGCCTGGAGACTTCGTTCATCATTCGATAAAGTCGTGGAGGCGGTAACAAGAGATCCCCTTATGTTTGATGTCGTCTTTGGGTGGGCAAACAGTTTTTTGGACCAGCATAATATGACTAATAAAGCGCAAACTGCTTCTGGAGAGCCAAGATCACAGGTGGGGTCCAGTGCACCTATCAAACAAGAAGTGGGAGTAAATGATGTCATTATGCATGATCCTGCAAAAGCTAGAACTAAAGGCTGACCACGAGTGGCGTCAAGGATTCCGTCTGGAATACAAGTCTCACAAGAACAAAGTCAAACAAGAACAAGGACATGCAGTGTTTGTGTTTGTGCAGAAAAGGGTCATGACATGAGAACTTGTCGTATGAGCACAGCTGGTAGAAATAAGGTATATATGAGCACAGCTGGTTACTATTTTATATACTAGTATAAATTATTGTAACATCATTGCTCCATAATCTCTGTAGGAAAAATCTTCGCCCGATGACTTAACAAGGCTGTGATATGAAGGATGACATTTTTGTATCCTAAAGGCAACAATTTTGTATCAGCTTGGAAGAAATATACTACATGCATCTGTCACGGACATATCAGTGTAAATGGGTTGTAAGTAAACTGGTTCTCTTTAAAAATGGTCATCGGAAAACGGCAGCCTCCTATATTTTTAGTCCAAAATGCAGCCATCGTGGAGTTGAATTAAGAGGGCTGGGGGTCCAAATTGAACATTAAAACAGTAAGTCTTGGTTATAAGCCTATGAGGATGATGCCTATCATTCGAGACCTATATCCGATGCTGCGGATCTCATATCTTATAATTTCTCTGTTGCTGCAGAACCTGACAAATGTCAAGAAAATTAATGGGATTAAGGAGTAAGAAGCAGAAGCAGTAGAGCTGAAGAGAATGAAGATTCAAGAGAATCAGGCATGTAGCTGTCCGCGATGAGTAATGGTGGGTAATTGTATACAGTTTAGCTCCGTGCGCACAACGTTTACAACTTTTACCTGTTGTGCGCGCTGATCAAAACTTGGTAATTTTACAGGCTTCCTAATAAGCGCACACAACGTTCAATAATGTTACGGATGTGCGCGCTGAGTAATATGGGTAATTGTAAGCAGTTAAGCCGCACGCGCACAACGGTTCATAACTTTGACGGTTATGATCGATGAGTAAATGTTGGTAATCGTAGACAGTTGTGCTCAGCTCGGACAACGTTCAATGCTGTTGCCGTTGGTGAGAGCTGAGTAATTGTGGGTACTTCAAGTTAGCATCACGCAATTTTGTAATGTGATGCAATTGCACCAAATTTAATGACATTGTATTAAGATCTGTATTCCAACATGCTACAACATTTATGCATTCAAATGTACATAACACAACAAAGTAGAAACTACATCTAAACATTTTGCAACATCACAGTTTTTGCCCGACTAAGCAATTAAAGCACTAGACTATACTAGGGATACAGGGATTCCCACCATGAAAAAAATTTAAAGTTTGTTGCCATTTATGAGCTGCTCCAGCAGCTGCATCAGCGTCACTTGCTTCATTGTATCTTGGCCATCCGTCCCCCTGTCTGCGTTGAAGAAGAATCAGTGATGAACACATAACAAAGCATAATTAACTAAAAATATTGTACGGGTAGACTTAGAATAAGATAGAACATTTATTATCATCGAGCAGTGATGTCTGCAACGAAGTATCAAGGAGCATATACAAGCAGTGAAGAAACGGGTGTGCATGGAAGGTGATAGCTTCAATGACGACAAACAGAACATATGAAGGAGCAAAGAACATCTTCGAATCAATATATATGTGATGTATTCAATTTCTGCATCACGTCACTAGACGCTAGTATATTGTCCATCTTTGAGTGTTGAGGACGCAGCAGTGATGAAGGAAAAAATAGAATGTCGTAGAGAAAATATCATATAACTAGAATAAGATACAATAAGATAGAATAATATCATCAAGAAGTGTAGTGGTTGACGAGGGCTTGTGGGAAGGGAAGCCATTTATAGACGACTTTGGATGCCATTGGATGAGGATGCGACTACAGTAGAGTTACTGGGAGGCAACACAAGAGACCACGTGAGTCTACAGCAAATTGCTTGTGATTATATAGAAGAATGCCCGTGAATCTACAGCAGATTGAGTGCCCAATAATGTATGACCGTGGTGGTGCGCGTTGAGCAAACAAAATAGCTCAACGCGCACAACCGGCAAGAATATGGCCGTTCTGCGCGGAGAGCAAATAATTTTGGAAGATGTGCGCGATGAATAAAATCTTATGTACATTCACGATCAATGCTTTGTAGACTCACGGGGTCTCTTCTGTAGACTCATCCTCATCCAAGGCAAGTCTAATTCGTCTATAAAATGGCTTTCCTACGCACAAGCCCTCTTCAACCTCTACACTGCGAGTGATGGTTATCAGTCATGAGGAAGGAGTAATGCTACACTCGACTGTAGGCTCATCCTCATCCAAGGGCAGTCCAATTCGTCTATAAATGGCTTCCATACCCACAAATTATATTCAACCACAACACTTCGAGTGCTGTGAAAGGCATGAGAAAGAAGTAACCTTGCTCAAATATTACTCTGACCATATCAAGCTAACCCTTCCCAAACAACCAGAGACCATAGCTTAAACAAACCATCACCCGGTTTGCTGCAGCAGTGAAGATGGCCACCCAAACGAGGTTGAAGCTTTTCATAGACAAGGGGATGAAGAGAGTGTTGTTCGTGGAAGCGGGCAAAGAGTTTGTCAATTTCCTCTTCAGCCTTTTGGCCATGCCTGTGGGCTCAGTCATCAAGCTCATCACCAAAGAAAAAGTGGCAGTGGTATGAAAAGCATTTATGTAATGAAGCCCATCATTAAATGTGCTGAAAACTGAATCTCTTGAAAGCTGTATCTATGAAAAATGATTTATCTGGTATTTTAGTTCAAAATGCAGCTAGTGTGGCTTTGAATTCCTAGGTCTGCGGGTACAAACTAAAACTTAATACCCAAAGTTTTAATTATGAGAGTATGAGGATGATGCCTATCATTCGAGAAATCTATATGCTGCTGTCGATCTCATATCTTATAATTTATCTGTTACAGCAGGTCACGCCAATTGTCAAGAAATCATTCTAGAAATTGTTTCCATTGATCAAAAATAACTCCAAGTACAACGAACAAAAAGGAGAAACAAAAAAGGGTTCGATCCACCTATGATGCAGGAGCTCGAGAAGAGGCGTCCCCAGGCGATTCGTCTTCTCCCGAACCAGTAGGGTGACCAGGGACAACCGGAGGTCGGGGAAGCATTCTTCGGCCCCGCGCCTCGAACGCTGCCAAACCATCCCGGAAGGACTTCTCGATCTGAGCAGCAAAAATGGCCGAGAACTCCCGGAATCCCTCACGGATAGACTCCACGATCTTCGGAGCCAGGACATCCCCATAGTCCCTCTGGACCTCAGCTACGATCCGACCATGGGCCACTTCCCGCAGGTCGCCTATATCGGCCCAAAGAGCGCCTTTCGCCTTTCTATGCTCCTCCCGGGCGAGGGACAGTGCATCCTCAGCATACTTGGCCGAACTCTTGGCGACAGCCAGAGCCTCCGTCAAACATCCCACCTCCGAGGTGAGCTCTGCAACTCTCAGTTTGAACTGGTGGGCCTCCTTGGCTGATTGGTCAGCCGCCTCAGCCCTCAGGCGCTCCTGCGCCAAGGCCGCCTCAAGACCATCTACAGCAACCGGGTAAACCTGCAAGACCGCATGGATGAATGTCGCCATCAACAAAACAGTCGTTGAAGAAAAAAGGGTCCGACATGCTGGATATGCCATACCAGAGAGTCTGCCAGTTTCTCCATGAAGGAGCGGTCACTCGGAAGGACAGCTGGACTACTCTCACTCCTCTTCTTCTTCCTCTCGGGACCTTCAGACCACGAGTGAGAGCGTCTCTTCTTCTCCTCATTCCAGGTTAACACACGGGAACCCTGCTCGACGGCCGCCACGTCCCCCTCTCCTAGGTCGAGACCGGAGGGCGAATCAATCTGATTCGCCACGAAGGGCGAAGGTTCGGCCGTGCCCAAGGGCGGATGGTGAGGAACGTTAGGAACGTCTTCACTGAAAGCCCGACCCACCATCTGAGCAAAAAAGATGAAAATCAGGGTAACGAGCAACGGGTAAAGCAGAATTTAAAAGGAGAAAGGCTTTATACTGAAGGTCCCTTCGAATCCAAGCCGTCAGTAAGGGACACGTGTCAAAGTCTCACAGAGGCGGCACTTCGAATACCACTCCCCATGGGCGGGAGAATTCGTTCGACTGGCCTTCATTCAATGCGACCCGGTCCCCGGGTTATCCGATAAGTACGGATCCTTATCATGTATTCCCGAAAAGACGAGTGTTTTTACGTAGAAAGAAATAAAAGAAGAGAGCAGAAAGAACACTGCAGGTAGTTCGCACTTGCAGGGAAGTACAAGTAAAACTCCAACACAGATAAAAAGACTGAGAAAATAACACAATATTCCATTTTAATGATACATTGATACATCTTATACATACACCAACATCTTCTTATTCACAACTCCCTCGAAAAAAGATGGGCAAAAGTACAAGTCTCTCATCATACATCAAATCGTAACACTAACACCCTTAGATGAGGACTACATGCATAAGATGTATTATTTGACACTTTGAATTGATTGTTTTTGTATCTCAATGATTGAATGCACCTCAGTCTTGCATTACACTCTACCTGTTGCATGTGTCGATCCATTGTTGTACACCTTGCCTGTTGCACGTGCACGCTTTCACATGTTCATAAGTATAGTTGTTACCGCCTATACTACAGTAGATGTATATGACATACACTCTGCCTGCTGACATGCACCATTTCCAAACTTTATGTAAGGACTAGTTGTGACATGGAATTTCTTAACAATTATGCAACGGTGATACGAATAATAAATTTACCCTTTCACATGTAAACGTGGATGGGAAAAAAAATGTTTGTGTGCTGTGTGCAATTGTGAGTTTTTAGTGGGCGTGTGCGGAGATCAATTATAGGGTTTGAGTCGTTTTGTGCGATGAGCAATAAACCCATACCTTTTCGGCACCGTACACGGGTTCAACATTGGCCCCCGTGATTCGTTCTCGATTATAAACGCGGATCGAGGCCGACTGATAGGTAATTTCCTTTAATAGGGCACGGCATTCGAAGCATCGAATTTGGATTAAGGCCGCCAAAACCTTTCGCCTATCTCAACCGTTGTTTTTGCCAAAATTCCGACACGTTTCGCTCATCTTGTCCGTTCGTTCGCGTAATAAAAGAAATTGGAGGTGAGGCCAATGGCTTTAGCGCTCTGAGGAAATCTCATCATCTTATTATTTCTTCCAGAAACAAAAATGGCGGGAGGAGCATACAGAGAGTTTACTGCAGAGATGGAGCGGGCCAATGAAGAAGGCCATAAGAGGAAGAGGGTAGAGGAGGAAGAGGAGGAATGGGAGGAATGGGAGGAATCGGAGGAATCGGAGGAATCGGGGAACCGCATGCTGGAGTTGGGGGAGGCTGGATGCTCCTCAAGTCAAGCTGCGCGGTCTTTGAAGGCGGCTCCTTCGGATCCTCGAGTTGGGGGCGCATCGTCCTCCAGCATGCCACACGACGGGTGGCCATACGAGGACATTGATCCTCCGGTCCCTTCCGTCGGCCCCATACCTCCAGAGTTCGGCCACCTTCTGCAGTCGAACCGCATTGGGTTTGGCCATCATGGGGAGATTCACGGGGAGACCTATCGGCCACCGTACGTCGTGGGGACGGCCGAGTCGGCCCTCCTGGACTTTGGGACGGGGGCTCGTCTGGCGGAGAATATCACTCTGCCAAGGGATGTCGATTTCCTGAATGGGGTCGACCTTGAGACGATGGCCAACTGCTTCGTTCGCAGTGGCCTTCAGGTTCGTTGCCAATGTGCATTCCGAATTTTGCTTCCCCTTCTGGTTTTGCTGATTGTCGCCATCTGCAGGTGACCATTTTCGGGGCATGTCTGCGCCGCAGGGCCCGCGAACTGATCGAGGGGCAGCGCCGGGTGGCGGATGCCGAGAACGAGGCTTCTGAGCTCAGAGCTCAGGTGAAGAAGCTGGAGGAAGATTTGGGGAAGATAATGGCCGCCAAGGGCAAGTCGGATTGGGCGGCCTCGAACGCGCAATCCAGCCTCGCCGCCTTGTCAAGCGCCAAGAAGCAGTTGGAAGATCAGTGGGGTAGAGAGCGTTCTCAACTCCGAGCTGATCTTGAGGCATCGAGGAAGGAGGTTGCTGCCCTTCAGGCCAAGCTTCTCGAGAAGGAGCAAGAGGTCGACGCTTTCAAATCTCGGGTCACCGCCAAGATGGAAAGGGTGGGGAGAGAGATAAAGGACCTCTTTACAGCCGACGGTGCGTCGTCTTCCTAAATTTTGGGAATCGTTACTTTTGTAAGACTGATACTCGCGAGCGAGTCATATGTAATTTTTTTTTGGTACTTAAGTTATATGTAATTTTTTCAGATTTTAATGAAGGGGATTTTTGCAACAGACGCCGAGTGAGAGCGTTTACTTCCTCCCCCTGATTCCAGGTCGACACCCGGGAACCCTGTTGGACGGCCGACACGGCCCCGTCACCGAGGACGAGACTGGCGGGAGAATGACCTTCCGTTTAAGATCGCGATGAGTAATTGTGTGTAATGTGTAATTGTATACAGTTTAGCTCCGAGCGCACAACGGATTGTTAAATAACACCGTTGTGCGCGACGAGCAAAACTCGGTAATTGTAGAAAGCGTTGCTTAGCGCGAACAACTTTCATTTCTGTTGCAAGTTGTGCACGCTGAGCAATTATGTGGGATGATTAATTAGTGTCCAGGGGTAAAAGGAAGCAGGTATAAACATAAGTAGCACTTCTACTAATAAAGGTCAACAGACGATTTCTCGTGAATATACAGAATAATCTTGTACCTCGGGTATTTATTGTATGTATTACACAGATGATGTTCCCAAATAAAGATCCACTGACGTGCGGAGCGATGTGAGCATAATCGTTAACCTCGATCAAAATTTATAAACGCGCACAACGTTCACGCCGTTTGCCAGTTGTGCGCGGTGTGTAAATCTTTGTATATTACTTTTCACTAATTTTTCCCATTAAAATTCATTGTTGGAATTTGATTTAAGCAAGCATCAATGTATATATCACCAATCACAAGTTTGTAATGGGCTGCAAATGTATCACATTAAATGACATTGTATTAAGGTCTGTGTAATGGGCTGCAAATGTATCACATTAAATGACATTATATTGAGGTCTGAATTCCAACATACTACACCATTTATGCATTCCAATGAACATAACACTCCATCTCCGCCGTTCTCTTGTTCGCTGCATCTTCTGCTTTATACTTCTTTGACTCAAGGAACATCCTTTCAATCTCCTCCTGGGTCTACGTGGCACTTATCGTTAGTGATAGTGATCTTATTTTCTGCACACATACTTTCCTCTGTAGAGGCATTCAAGATACCGTCGGCATCTATCTCAAGGCAAACCATGACACTTCGAACACCCTTGGGAGCAGGAGGGATACCAGCAAGTACAAACTCCCCTAGAAAAAGATAGAATAAAAAAGTAAATATAATTAGACTTAGATATAAGATAGAACAGTTGTTATCATCAAGCAGTTATGTATGCAATGATTCTGAACGGAACTTACGAAGGGTCAAAGAATTTTTGCAAGTTGGCATGGACGAGAATGAAGCTGTAATGATTGCAAGAACATGCGAAGAGAAGCAAAAGAACATCTTCGCGACGAGAATGAAGCTGTAATGAAGAAGAACAGATCATGCGAAGAGGAGCAAAAGAACATCTTCGCCGCCATATAAAGGTGATGTATACAATTTCTGCATCACGGCACTTGCCGCTAGTATATTGGCCATCTTTGTGTGCTGTAGACGACGCACTCATGAACAACAACAAAATTACAAATTTGAAGAAAAAACAATGTATTAGAAGAATCAGAGAGAATCAGATAAAGGAACTATAATCACCTGGGGTAGTGGTTGATGAGGTCTGTTGGGTATGGAAACCATATACATACGAGTTGGACTGACCAAGTACGAGGATGGAAACACCGTAGAGTAACAGTTCGTGCTCGTGAATATATGGCAGATGGATACCAGCCAGACGTTGTTCCAACTAGTATCCGAGTGCGGTGGTGCGCGAAGAGAAAAATTGCTTGAAGGTAGACCTTTTTATACTCAACGCGCACAACGGCAAAAAAAACATCTGGTTTCGATTACCAAAAGAGAAAAATCTAAATACACCGATACTCTTGCGGTGCATGTCCAAGTTTTTCCAAAAAAAACATACATCATCATAGCAGAAGACAGTAACTGTGACAAATCACAGTATAGTTAATATTTTTGCTTAGTGGACACAAAGGTCACTACTTTTGGACGCAGGGCGGGCTGATTAACTTTGAGCAATGGAATACAGTTTTGCTCATACGACAAGTTCTCATGCCGTGACCGTGTGTCCTGGGGATATTGCAGTTATGAGCAGCTCCAATAGAGATTCTTCACATTTTGCACTGGTATGAAATGCAATAATGGCACGCGTAAGAAATTCTTCTGAGCATGGGAACAAATGAGGATGCACAGTTTCAGAGAAGATTGCGCAGTTTGAGAGCCGATACCTTGGTGGCACCTTCAGGCTGATGGCAATGTGAAGCATTCGAAAACATCGTGTGCTTCTTCTGAAGGAGCCAACACCATCGTTGATGATATCTGAAGTAGCAAACTCCATCTTTGATGCCTATATAAATGTGACGAATTCAATTTCAGCAACACGGCAATTGCCGCAAGTTTATTGGCTGGCTCTGTGTGTCGGAGACGAAGCATTCAGTAGTAAGAACAAAAATTTAGCATGTAAAAGAAAATATAGTGTATAGGTATAACCATATAGAACACTATAATCGAGAGGAGTAGTGGTTGACGATGTCTAGATGGAAGTGAATCACTTTATATAGACGAATTGGACTGGGTATGGTCCGCATGGATGAGGTTGAGACTACAGTTGGGTTACTGTGGGCTACAGAAATTGACGCTAACAAAATTGATTGCCTCTAAGAAAATTGCTCAAAGCGCAAAACGGGTAAAAATATAGCAGTTGTGCGAGTTGAGCAAATTATTTATGTTTATACAATATTACTCATAAATCCATTTATAGCGATGTGAACGCCCTAAATCAAACAGCGTGACCCATGAGTATCAACACTTAAATGTCTGTACACCTTATTCTGTACACCCATCCATTTATATCTTATTCTGTAAACAGTAAGATATGTGTTTCTTATCACTTAAATGTCTGTACACCCATCAGTCTGAATATTATTTAATTCTCCCCCAATTTTGTGTTTTCTTTATTATTGGGATTTTTTATTGAACGTTGTGCGCGCTGAGTTAATTAATTATGGGAATTTTGTATAGAATGGTGTGCGCGCAGAGTAATTATTCGTTACGACTGTTTTGCTCAACGCGCACAGCGGGGTGTATTTTGATCCGATGTGCGCGCTGTATTATATTTTATATATGTATACCTTTTTAAATAAACCGCACAATCCGCACTAAGACGCACATTTAAACAAATCAAAGAAATGTGAATATTTTTGCAATCTTATTCTGTAAACTGTCGGATATGTGTTGTCTTATCACGTAAATGTCTATATACCCATCAATCAACTGCTCCGCATTTTATTTGCATCAATTTTGATTTTTTTATCTGGCATGTCAGTCTCAACATTAATTAATTCTCCACCCAATTTTGTGTTTTCTTTATTATTTGGATTTTTTATTCAACGTTGTGCGCGCGGAAGATATTAATTATGGGAATTTAGTATTGAACGTGGTACGCGCTTGGTAATTATTCGTACGACCGTTTTTCTCAACGCGCACAACTGGGTGTATTTTGATCCGTTGTGCGCGCTGTATTATATATCCAAAATGTTTACAATTTAAAAACCCCGCACGGTGCGCACTAAAACTAAAATTTTAACAAATCAAAGAAATGTGAATAATTTTGCAGTCTTATTCTGTAAGGCCTTTGCTAAATCCACCTCAATTCTTGAGGTGCATATAGGAGTTAGTGTAATTTTTGTTTATTTTTGGAAAAAAATATGAGTTGATGGAATAAAATGAGTGATATAATTACCTTTTAAAGCAAAAGACAATACATGCACCTCAAAGTACTGAGGTGCATGTAGTTCTGTCCTTCTGTAAACTATCAGGTATGTGTTGTCAAATCACTTAAATTTGCTTACACCCATCAATCAACTGCTGCCATTATATTTGCATCAATTATGATTTTTTTTTCTTGCATGTCAGTATGAACAGTAATTAATCTACAAATATTTTGTGTTTCTTCTTTATTATTGGGATTTTTTATTGAACGTTGTGCGCGCTGAAGTTATTAATTATGAGGATTTTGTAATGAATGTTGTGCGCGCAGAGTAAGTATTCATTACGACCATTACGCTGAACGCGGACAGCTGTGTATATTTTGTTCCGTTGTGCCCGCTGTATTATATATTCTAAATGTATACCTTTTTATATACCTCGCACTAAGGGACAATTTAAACAAATCAAAGAAATGTATATCTTTTTGCTGTCTTATTCTGCAAACAGTCGGATATGTGTTGTCTTATCAATTAAATGTATTGAACGTTGTGCGCGCTGATGTAATAAATTATGGGAATTATGGGAATTAAATGTATTGAACGTTGTGCGCGCAGAGGAATTATTCGTTACGACCGTTTAGCTCAACGCGCACAGCTGGGTGTATTTAAATCCGTTGTGCGCGCTGTATTATATTTTATAAATGTATACCTTTTTATATACCCCGCACTAAGGATCAAATTTTAACAAATTAAAGAAATGTAGATATTTTTGCTGTCTTATTCTGAAAAAAGGTCTGATATGTGTTGTCTTATCACTTAAATGTCCATCAATCAACTATTGCGCATCAGATGAGTTCAATGGTAATTTTTTTACTAGCCTGTCAGTTTGAAGTGACTCTGACATTAATTAATTCCCCCAATTTTGTTTTCTTCTTTATTATTGGGATTTTTTATTGAACGTTGTGCGCGCTGAAGTTATTAATTATGGGGATTTTGTATTGAACGTTGTGGGCGCAGAGTAACTATTGGTAACGTCCACTTTTCTCAACGCGCACAACGGGGTGTATTTTGATCCGTTTTGCGCGCAGAGCAATTATTCGTTACGAAAGTTTTGCGTGTAATTTGATCAGTGCTCGCCACCTTACCTAATGTTGCCCATATGGCGTGATGATTAACTGTGGGTAATAGAGCATGTAATACAGCTTTGCTCAGCACGCACAACGGTCATGGCATCTGACTGTTGTGTGCGATGGTTTATTGTGTTTAATTGCATACAGTTTGGCTCTGCGAGCAAAAGTTGTGTGATTTATGTAATGGTTGATAACAAGAAACTGTTTTGCTCATCGCGCACAGTGGTCAAACAAATCGATACGAACGTTGTGCATGCTAGTAACTGTGTGCACACGTAAATAGTTTATCACAACATATAGCATGAGCCTGTTGAGCGCCCTGGGAATTTATAGTTAGGTGAACAGTGTTTGATCAGAATATCTATGTCGGACATTGACTCAAGTAAGCATCAATGTATATATGACCTTATATCAATTTTGTATTGTCCTGTAATTGTAGCAAATTAAATGACATAGTATTAAGGTCTGAATTCTAACAAACTACAGCATTATGCATTATAATGTACATAATTCATAAATGTTATTTATAGTTCGGTAAACAATTTTGCTCAGTAATATCAACGTCAGACATATATATCACCTATATCATTTTTGTATTAGGGTCTGAATTCCAAAATACTACAACATTTATGGATTATTCTGTACATTACACAACAAAGTTGAAACTACAGCTAAACATTTTGCAACTTTATAGTTTGGAACTGGTATGAAATTCAATCACAGGAATATCCTAATGGTACATTGAATCCCACTACGCAAAACTGTTCACAGTGACAGAGTCATGCTGAACAGCTCAAGCAAGATGGCATTTATGATCAGCTCCAATAGCACGCACCATCATCACTAGCATCCAGATCGTCCATAACGGTATAAGTAGCCACTCCTTTAACGAAGTTGGCTGATCTGGATTCTTCAGCGCATGCCACTGTATGCGTTGAAGAAGCATCAATTATGAACGATAAAAAGCATATTTAAGTAAAAAAATAGGGTATAAAGACATGCAACTTTACGTTTAGGGACTGATATAAAAATATATCACGGTTGCTTCTTCTCGGAAGAATCCGCTGCTGTAGTAGAACATATGAAGGAGCAAATAACATCTTCCAGTACACGTCAATTGCCGGTAGTATATTGTTCATCTTTGTGTGTTGAAGACGAAGCAGTGAGGAACAACGGGAAATATTTAGCATTGTGAAGAAAAAATAGTGTATGAAGTAGAAACAGATAGAATTAGTTAGAATACTATCATTAAGAAGTGGAGTGGTTGACAAGGTCTAGTGGGAAGAGAGGCTATTTATAGACGAATTGGACTGGCCCATTGATGAGGACGATAGACTACAGTAGAGTCACTGTGCGTGATATTGTATTGGACATAAAGACGAGTGAATCTACAACAAACTGTTTCAGCCAGATGATGTTCCCAAGAAGGTTTGGACTTTACGGTGCTCGTTGAGCAAACTTGAAGGCCAATAACAAAATTGCTCAACGCGCACAACGGGGAAAATAATGGCTGTTATGCAAGATGAGCAAATTATTTATGTTTGTACAATATTACTCAAGGCACTTTTAAGTATTTAATTTGTTGTTCCGCTAAATTGTTTTACACTAAATTTTTTATTTTGTTTAAGTTAATGGATCATGCTTCTACATAATCTTTCCCAAGGCACTTTTTATTTCAAAGTTTAGGGTTCCAAGGCATTTCTCCCCTAAATTTAATCTTCACAATCTTTCCCAAGGCACCTCTAATTTCAAAGTTTAGGTTCCCATGGCACGTCCCCCCCAAATTTAATCTCCACAATCTATCCAAAGACCCTTCTAATTTCAAAGTTTTGGTTTCCAAGACACTTTTCCCACTAAAATATAAGTTTTCCAACTAAAATTTTCATAAAATCCAATCTCAGCCATTGATTTCCCAGGATCAAATCCTAGCCACTCTTTATATTGTCCTGGTCAGCCCTAGAATTCATAAAACGAGTTTGGCTCCTCGCGCAAAAAGGTCACAAATACGTGCAGTTGTGTGAACTGAGTAATTGTAGATAATCAGATACGGGTATGCTCACAGACCGCACATCGGTCAAACTCATTATGTGACCGATGTGCGCGCTGAGTAATTGTGTGCAAACGTAAATGTTTTATCACAACGTATATAAGGACGGTCACAATTTATGCCCGTTGTGCTCGCTGGGTAAATCATATAACGGTAAAAAGTTTTTACATAGGTAATTTCAATTTCGGACATTGATTCAAGTAAGCATCGATGTATATATCACATATATCAATTTCATAATGTCATGCAATTGTATCAAATTAAATGACAGTGTATTAAGGTCTGAATTCTATCATACTACAACATTTATACGTTACACTGTACATACCACAACAAATTTGAAACTACATTTCGTACATAATGACATAAAACACCAAAGAATATCTACCCACAAACACTCTTCTCCGTCGATGATCAAAAATACAATATAAGACAAGAGAAAGGCTTGTGCGCCAAAGGACCGGCCACCTCAAAAACCTGGAGGCGGAGGCGGAGGCGGAGGTGGTGATGGTGGCGCAACAGTACGGATGTCTCTAGGAGAGGGCACCAGAGTCTCCATCTTCTCTTGTATGTTCGACATTATGAGCATCATAGTGTCGAAGTCGCTACGCAGAAGTGAGATCGCCAGATTGGTGTTGGAGAGATGGGTTTCAATTTCTCCTAATCTACGAGTAAAGTTCACCGGCTGATGGGAGGATGATGAAGCAGCAGATGCGGGGCTTACATTGCCTATGAGTATATCCTTAAGCTGACGTTGTTCATCTGTAAGTACAGAGACAAACGTAGTAAGCTCCTCGAGTTTGCTACGGAGGTTGTGCAGAACAGAGTCCTGACGGCGAGACATCCCATCCATAGAGAGGAGGCCGTTATAACTGTTGTCATCGAGTGGGGCATTTTCAGCCGGAGATGGAACTGATGAACCTGCATGTAAAGGAGGAAACGCAGGAGGAGGCAACAGCACATTGTGTTCACCTTGAGTTGGACCAAGCAAAAGCGAATCACGCAGAATGGGTCTATAGGACGGGAACGATGAGGGAAGGGGATCAACGTGTTCAGGTGACGGTGAATCATCATCACTAACTCCCCAAGGGTCAGAAAAAGTCGACTCACGAGATCGTTTTGGCGGCATGAAGAAACCCGAGTACGAAATGCGAGAGTGTTGAGATGAAGAAGAAAACGGAACGACAGATCAAAGGAAAGAGGAATGAAATTTTCCGCGAAACCCCTCGTCTACTGTACTGACTCCACATATATATAATGATTGGTTATTTTAATCTCAGCCGCTGGATTACATATGGAAGTGGAACTGACTAAAACGATCTCATCAGACGACTGGGGTAAAGCATCCGTTCGAATTGGCAAAAAAAAATCGTAATTAAGGGCTTACACGGAAACCGAGGTTCTACTTGACTCATTCTCCAGTTACCACACGTGAACATTGTTGAGAAGAAAGCAGAATCATTTACTGTCATCATTACGTACCTCCGAAATAAGAATGTACGAGATGGCGGTTGTACTTTCATCATTACGTGGCATATCGATTGCGTCTCGCAACCGATCTATAAATATCTATTGTTTAGTAGCCACTGCACGTTCAGGAGCGATGTGCATTCAAACAGAACGTGAATGCCCATGAGGTGCACGTATATCGGTCCAGCCTAGAGCCGCCATTTGGCACCCGATCTATTACCTCGGCCTCCACCTTTACGGCAGTAGTCCTCTCTATTGACAGGGAATCCTGAGTAACAGGCGGGAACTGATATAATGGAGCCGGTGCAAAGGCAGGAGCGATGTGCATTCAAACGGAACGTGAATGCCCATGAGGTGCACGTATATCGTTCCAGCCTAGAGCCGCCGTTTGGCACCCGATCTATTACCTCGGCCTCCACCTTTACGGCAGTAGTCCTCTCTATTGACAGGGAATCCTGAGTAACAGGCGGGAACTGATATAATGGAGCCGGTGCAAAGGCAGGAGCGATGTGCATTCAAACGGAACGTGAATGCCCATGAGGTGCACGTATATCATTCCAGCCTAGAGCCGCCGTTTGGCACCCGATCTATTACCTCGGCCTCCACCTTTACGGCAGTAGTCCTCTCTATTGACAGGGAATCCTGAGTAACATGCGGGAACTGATATAATGGTGCCGGTGCAAAGGCAGGAGCGATGTGCATTCAAACGGAACGTGAATGCCCATGAGGTGCACGTATATCGGTCCAGCCTAGAGCCGCCGTTTGGCACCTGATCTATTACCTCGGCCTCCACCTTTACGGCAGTAGTCCTCTCTATTGACAGGGAATCCTGAGTAACAGGCGGGAACTGATATAATGGTGCCAGTGTAAAGGCAGGAGCGATGTGCATTCAAACGGAACGTGAATGCCCATGAGGTGCACGTATATCGTTCCAGCCTAGAGCCGCCGTTTGGCACCCGATCTATTACCTCGGCCTCCACCTTTACGGCAGTAGTCCTCTTTATTGACAGGGAATCCTGAGTAACACGCGGGAACTGATATAATGGAGCCGGTGCAAAGGCAGGAGCGATGTGCATTCAAACGGAACGTGAATGCCCATGAGGTGCACGTATATCGGTCCAGCCTAGAGCCACCGTTTGGCACCCGATCTATTACCTCGGCCTCCACCTTTACGGCAGTAGTCCTCTCTATTGACAGTGAATCCTGAGTAACAGGCGGGAACTGAGATAATGGTGCCGGTGCAAAGGCAGGAGCGATGTGCATTCAAACGCAACGTGAATGCCCATGAGGTACACGTATATCGGTCCAGCCTAGAGCCGCCGTTTGGCACCCGATCTATTACCTCGGCCTCCACCTTTACGGCAGTAGTCCTCTCTATTGACAGGGAATCCTGAGTAACCGGCGGGAACTGATATAATGGAGCCGGTGCAAAGGCAGGAGCGATGTGCATTCAAACGGAACGTGAATGCCCATGAGGTGCACGTATATCGGTCCAGCCTAGAGCCGCCGTTTGGCACCCGATCTATTACCTCGGCCTCCACCTTTACGGCAGTAGTCCTCTCTATTGACAAGGAATCCTGAGTAACAGGCGGGAACTGATATAATGGAGCCGGTGCAAAGGCAGGAGTGATGTGCATTCAAACGGAACGTGAATGCCCATGAGGTGCACGTATATCGGTCCAGCCTAGAGCCGCCGTTTGGCACCCGATCTATTACCTCGGCCTCCACCTTTACGGCTGTAGTCCTCTCTATTGACAGGGAATCCTGAGTAACAGGCGGGAACTGATATAATGGTGCCGGTGCAAAGGCAGGAGCGATGTGCATTCAAACGGAACGTGAATGCCCATGAGGTGCACGTATATCGGTCCAGCCTAGAGCCGCCGTTTGGCACCCGATCTATTACCTCGGCCTCCACCTTTACGGCAGTAGTCCTCTCTATTGACAGGGAATCCTGAGTAACAGGCGGGAACTGATATAATGGAGCCGGTGCAAAGGCAGGAGCGATGTGCATTCAAACGGAACGTGAATGCCCATGAGGTGCACGTATATCGGTCCAGCCTAGAGCCGCCGTTTGGCACCCGATCTATTACCTCGGCCTCCACCTTTACGGCAGTAGTCCTCTCTATTGACAGGGAATCCTGAGTAACAGGCGGGAACTGATATAATGGAGCCGGTGCAAAGGCAGGAGCGATGTGCATTCAAACGGAACGTGAATGCCCATGAGGTGCACGTATATCGGTCCAGCCTAGAGCCGCCGTTTGACACTCGATCTATTACCTCGGCCTCCACCTTTACGGCAGTAGTCCTCTCTATTGACAGGGAATCCTGAGTAACAGGCGGGAACTGATATAATGGAGCCGGTGTAAAGGCAGGAGCGATGTGCATTCAAACGGAACGTGAATGCCCATGAGGTGCACGTATATCGGTCCAGCCTAGAGCCGCCGTTTGGCACCCGATCTATTACCTCGGCCTCCACCTTTACGGCAGTAGTCCTCTCTATTGACAGGGAATCCTGAGTAACAGGCGGGAACTGATATAATGGAGCCGGTGCAAAGGCAGGAGCGATGTGCATTCAAACAGAACGTGAATGCCCATGAGGTGCACGTATATCCTTCCAGCCTAGAGCCGCCGTTTGGCACCCGATCTATTACCTCGGCCTCTACCTTTACGGCAGTAGTCCTCTCTATTGACAGGGAATCCTGAGTAACACGCGGGAACTGATATAATGGTGCCGGTGCAAAGGCAGGAGCGATGTGCATTCAAACGGAACGTGAATGCCCATGAGGTGCACGTATATCGTTCCAGCCTAGAGCCGCCGTTTGGCACCCGATCTATTACCTCGGCCTCCACCTTTACGGCAGTAGTCCTCTCTATTGACAGGGATTCCTGAGTAACAGGCGGGAACTGATATAATGGTGCCGGTGCAAAGGTAGGAGCGATGTGTACTCAAACGGAACGTGATCGTCAAGGTAATAGGTGCAGTCAAGAGAAAGGGCTTTCTCCTCTCTTCCAAGAGAGTCTTCAACACACAACACACTTCTCCTTCAAGTTCTACTTCAAGGCATATGGGATTGTAAGTGTTGCTTTCATAATTTCATAACTTTCGTTAATTTGTTTTTGTGCTAGGTTTCCGAGAGCGGTTTGCTTACTAACAAGTTGTAGGAGTGAAGGACATCGATTGTATTCGATTTCACTTGTATGGTTGCTACAAGTGGGTTTAAAGGCAACCTCAAGTTAGTGTTCTAACTTGAGTATCCGGAGGTATCCGGGTGGAAGGGATGTAGGATAAACTGGAACAAGGCGGGAAGTTACTTGGGTAATCCGAACACTTGAAACATAATTGCGTGTGCATTTGTTTATTATTTGGGTTTAATTTTAATTCCGCACTATATTTGTTGATCATATATCATATATATGTGTGAATTTTGTGATATGGTCTCCATGTATGCTATATCTATATGTGTTGTGATTTGAGACGTTAAGTTTCCTTCGTGTATCTCAATGTTGATATTGGACTTTCGTTCCTCTTATCACCTAAGTTTATAATGTGGTTTTATGATTTTTTGGATTTTATATTTATATATATTTAGATTCTTATTTGGCACGATTGTTGTTATTTTACTGCCGCCTTTTGGATAATGCCATAGGGGGATCGAAATAAACAAACAGAATCGTAATGAATGTTCTATGTATGGTCTAATAAACAGACATACAAAAACTGGATGTAGGTTTCTACACTGTTTTTTTATACACCGGAAGTTGCTACATTGACTCTCCAAATTTGGATGGCCCTGTAGCAAACCGGCAAATTGATTCCAGTTTTGCAGGGCGGTTGATGGAGGGAAAACGCCATATTTGGCGTGTTGTTGCAGTGTGGTTTGGAGATGATATAACCGGCCAACTTCCGCTTAGACTTGCATGGAGTCGTCGAATATAGCTTAATTCACGTAAACTAAATATGGGAAAAAATACCTAATTAAATGTCACATCATCTACCAACTAGATTCAATGGGGTTGGATAGTGGGGTGTCGAGACTCGAGAATATATTGTGGGGCCCGCTAAACAGTCTGTGGACCTTCGCGTTTGAATGTTGTTAACTGGGTCGTTCCGCTGTGCTGCGTTGAAATATTCTATCGTTTTCCCTCTGTGGGCTCCACTTTAATGTGTCACTATTAATAAGACGAAAAGCGATGGTACGTAGTGATGGAAATTGCGGATGAGGTGAGAGGTTGGTGGGACCACAAACAAGAATTCGACCGGTCATCTACTCATCCAACTGCCGACTTTGCTGGAACTTTGTTTGAGAAAAGTTTTTCACGTCAGCGCCTTATCAGCGAATATTTGTATCCATTCTGACAAGTAAAACATTTTAGTCGTTTAATATATCTCCTCACACAACTGTATACAGTAATGCCATATGTGCGCGATGAGGAAATTCGTATAATAAATCCAAATATTCGACCGCGCACAACTATCCCTCATTTACGCATATACTGCGCGTGACTAAATTATGTTTGCTCACCGCGAACATCGGTTCAAATTTTGCCGCGTTTTGCGAGCTCAGTAATTAATCCGCCGTTTGTTTATACTTGTAATAACAAACGGAAGAGCGAGAGAGTCAAGAAGCAAGATGGCCACCCATAATGGAGGACCCGGCAAAAAATTTGAGTTGCCGCCAAACTCGGAGTATTAATGTAGCAGACCGCAAAAAAAACGCCGCGAAGACCCCAAAAAACCCCTCCATGCGTCCGGTCAAGTGGAGGATATTTATCCCGCCAAATTTGGGGATATATCACCATTCGCCATGATGTGTGCCTTCACTGCAGATATGGCTGAGAAATCGTGTCAGTGGGACGAAGAAACTTTGCAAGGCCAGTCTTCAGAGGGAAGAAGAGACGGTGACGTAGCTGATAACCGTTCCCTCCATGACAGGGGGGATGTTCGGCCGCAGTTGCCTGAGACTCCCCTAAGGGATACGTGGCCATGGGGAGGTCTCGTTCCGGCAGGCTATGTCCCCCCGGCATACGAGGGGGCATTGCTGTTGAATCCGCCCACTGACGTTCCATCGGAAGGTACTAGGGGGAACCGTCACCGACCCTTCTTCCCCGTCTGGGACGGCGAGTCTGCATTGGTGGATAGGGGGGTGGCCAGTCGGCTGGTGGAGAACTCCATCCTTCCCATTGACCAAAGTGTCGTGGGTCAAATTGACATTGAAAGGCTCGCTAACTCAGTCGGTTATGGCAGTTACCAGGTTAAGTACTAATGTCGTCTCGTTGTGCTGTTGCCTTACTCTTACAGTCTTACTTATCCATGATTCCCTGCAGACATCATTGGTCCGGGCGGAACTGCGTCGCCGAGTGGTGCAATTGTTGATTGCCGAGCGGAAAAAGGCGGTTTCCTTCGAATCTCAACTTAAGGATTTGAAGGAGCAGCTGATGAAAGAGAGAGACCACAGATCTCAGGCGGAGTGGGAGGTTGCGAAAGCTAAAGATCGGGCGGCCTCTATGTCAGCGGTTCGGAAGAGCTCCGAAGAGCGATGGTACGTAGA
This sequence comes from Scilla litardierei, assembly GCA_030789695.1. Lineage (NCBI taxonomy): Eukaryota > Viridiplantae > Streptophyta > Magnoliopsida > Asparagales > Asparagaceae > Scilla > Scilla litardierei. Next base: position 58,120 of record JAULAV010008003.1, on the reverse strand, counting down.
GAAGAGCAGTCTCCTGGCTCGTATAGCCGAGTTGGAGAGAAACTCGCTTCCTCCAAACTCGATTGCAGACGTGAGGCATGAGGCTGAGGCGAGGAAGCGTCAGCGATCTGGTCGGGAGTCCGGTGGAGGATCGGTCCAAACGTAGGACGGTTTGGCTACCAACGCCCCCTCCAGCGAGGCGTCTGTGTGAATCGTGGCCATCTTTTGAGAGGTGAACATGTGATGGTTTACGCGTTAGTAATGAACCCCGAACATTCAATTGGCAATGAACACCGTCTGGTCCAGTCTTTTACCGCTTGTTAGTTTAATTATCTGTTTGCCAACCATTAGCGATCTTCGTACACCGATTGCTTAATTTCTTGTGGATATTAAAACTATTAGCATACAGCCATCACAGAAATGGTCAAGGATGGTGTGAAATATCGAAGTTTCCCGGGAATATACTTAGTGCACGTGAACTGCGTTGGAATTGAGCTTAGCATCACAGTGAACCAGATATACAATTTTTTTCTCATTGCTCACACCGGTCCCACCTTTAACCTGATGTGTATGGATGAATCTGTTTTGTCAGTGTGTTTCATTGGAGTCATTTTCTCCAGCATTCACATAGCCTCTACATGCATCGAGATTGTTACGTATAGAGGTTTCCTTTAAACGAACTTGGGATATTGGACTTATGCCATAGATTCAAGTAGACCATCGTCAAGGAGAGAAAGATTCAAGAATACGCAGAGGTGGAAATCACTTCATGCAACATAAATAACACATTTACTGCTGTATACGGTCTTCAACATCAATAACATACCAAAGCACACAATTATGAGTCCAATTCTTAGCATTCTCCTTTATGTCCGTTGTGCGCGGCGAGCAAATTTTTAATGCTGTAACATAAATTGCTCAAAGCTCACAACGGGCAAAATTATGCCAGGCGTGCGAATTTAGCTACTGTATCCCATAACATAAATGATCAAAGCGCACAACAAGCAAAGACATGATGGCGTGTTGAGTTCCCGTTGTGCAGAAATCCCATAGATTTTGTACAAAAATCCCAAAAAATTCAGTATATTCTTTCATTATAAACTCAGTCACTACATTTGCACAAAATTATAAATTCAATGCTCTGATGATACGGTAATTACAGTGGGAAATTTGCCCACATCTTTACAGAATAATGTCTCGAATTGTCGCATCCTCTCTTCAAGGCCTTCCAGCCATCCTTCGGTCTCAGGCAGGCGGTTAGCCTTCCATTGCCTTATTACCGGTGGGACCGGGCTTCTATCTTTAAGTTGGATATTTACAAAGTGATTATTATTTACAAAACCTATGGTGAAGGGACCACGTTTCGTACCTTGGTGTGGTCCTGATCTTAACGGAAAAAATGAAAGACATTGTTGCATTGACAGCAGATGTATTACACAGTTATAACGACTTGAGATAATATGTCCAACTTCAGGGAAGGTCATCCAATATTGCATCGGGGGGTGGTCACCCATATAGTTAATTGACACTACCTGTTCTTGTGCACTTTCCTCACCCATCACCTTTGAGTACACATCATAGTGGTCACGCAGCTATTGAAGCAATTCTCTTCTGACCACTTTCCACTGGTCCTCTCCCATCCCTAGATGTGAAGATATAGCCCTGTAACCACAGTTCCCATCTGCCGTCACATCTGTGACGGTCGATATATATTTGGCGATTGCAGCGAGGAATTGATCAAGATAAGGTATGCCTCCTTGAACGGCTCTAGCGTCCTTTGCTTCATAATTTGCTGCTGCAAATGAAGCTGTAGCAGAAACCCCAGTCATACTGCCAGATGTCGCGGCTTTACTAGTTGGTTTCTTTCTAGCAAGTTGAGGAGGAATGGGTGGGGCAGACGTTTTTTTGATCCTTTGGGACCGTCTCGGCTGGACACGGCCGACGCTTTCTTGTTTCGATGAGACTTCAGGTGGAATTTGAGCAGAGCAACTAGCCGCATCGCCGAAGTCATGATCAAAATGAGCAGGATGAATGGGGGTGGATGTTTCTTTATTTGTCAAATTAATATCCCTTTTTCTTCTTCCATTGAACACGACATTAACTTGCGGCTCTGTAATCAGATTTGTCGCCGAGGTAGCTAGCTCCTTCAACTTAATTAACAACTCCTGCTTCATCGGCCCATCAAGTTGAGCATAGAGCATGTGTATGCGCTCTAATTCAGCATGTATAAGCCCATCTTCTGCAGACATCAATTTCGGCTTAGCCTCCATGTCTAGCTGCTTCCAATGAGAATTTACGGCATCTAAGGGAATGGGGCGATTTTCCCTTGTGTATTTGCCAATCTCATTGGCACATGGTACACCATAAATCATTCTAGCTAGACAATCACCTGTGCATTGGTCCGTTCCCATAGGGTCAGATTTATCAGCTTCCACAGACATTATCTTCAACGCCACAGCGGCTGTAAATCCTATCAGCTCCTTGAACAAGAACCCATGCACATTATGTTGCAACATGATCTTAGATTTCTCGAATGATGCCTTGATCTCGATATGCTGCCCCTCTAATGATTCATGTATGGTTGGCCAAGAAGCGGATAAACTGAAGGCCGATGAACCCAATGCCCTTTTAAGCTTAGAATGTTCAGTCTGTGCTCTTTTGGTCTGCCCTCTGTTGGTACTGACATTTCCAAAGTGGAGATTGCCATCTGTCCATACAGAAATAAACTTCTCCTTGTACTTGTCCAACCAAGATGTCTTCACATAGCTCACGACCCTTGTGTAATCTTTGTACTCGGTCTCCAATGCCTTCAGTTTAGCAACATACTCCTCCTCCTTGCGTGCCCCCACCAATAAATTCCAGCTAGAGATGAAACCTAACCATTTTTCTTGATCTTCAAAAGAGGGCTGGCAATTTTTGGCAATATTTTTGGATATGTGCATTCTACATATTTGGTGCACCGCAAGGGGAAATTCATGGCCAATGGCATTCATAAGTGCTGGCTCCAGTGCTGACAAAATTACACGTGGCATCCTGTATCCCTGCAGCAAAGAGCTCAACTTCCCCAAGGCCCACAAGTAGTTCTCCTCACGTACGGCCTCCGTGTAACAAAATGCCGCTGCGAACTGAATATCTGTGGACGTCACCCCATACATCTCCATCAATGGTGGCCTGTTGCGGTTGGTCTTCAACGCGCAGTCCATAACCAGAATCTCTGGAAATTTTCGTAATAACTCAACCGACTGCGGATGTGCCCAAAATATAGTCCTCACTGCAGTTGTCACTTCGTCCACTTCATGATACACAATGTAATTACGCTGTGTCAGTAGATTAAGGAATAGCTGCATTTCTGCTCTCCAGGCCATTTCCCCTGCCTTCATCCTCTGTCTGGCTTTATAAATAGTGTTGATTGTGGTAGATGTTGCATTATCCTTTTCCTTCAGGTATTTCAAGATTTCCCTTGGCCTAAGCAGTCTATGTGACAAGTCTCTCATCGTGGCCATCTCCCCACCTCCGAACCTCCTCTCATCTGGATGTCGCTCGATGTACATTGCGGGTTTATGGTTGTGATTGCCACGTACAACTGTCAAAATCCACTTATCTATTGCCACACCATTAGCCCTCAAGTAGAAGGGACATGAACACTTCTTGCTTCGAGTTGATTTTTTGGCCGATATATCCGGCCTGTGTGCCCGATATGTCCCACTTCTTTCACAACAAAAATAATAAGTTGGGACCCTATTGCCCTTTGTACTCATATTTGATGATTTTGTAACAACCAAATTCCCGGTTTTCACACCGACCCATTTTACCCATTTACCAAGCTCTTCTATGCTGGGGAAAATTTTATTTGTTGTGAACTGATTTGTATAATCTTCATTAACCTCTGAGCCTTCAACAATACGCTGAATTAAGTCCCAGATACCAATATAGTCACTAAATGTTAAGCTTTATTTTCTAGTAAATTAGTCAGTTAACAAAGTAAAATAATTTCAAACCTTTGCTTCTTTGTCCGCTTCATCCCAGATCCCCTCAATGTGTACCGAGCCCATCTCAATCTTCGTAATTTCTACGCAATCATGTTCCAAATGTACATTGCAGCAATAAATTTCTGAAATTATTAAAAAATACCAAATTAATTAGCATCAATTAATGGCTTACCAACTTTACGATGCAGTGCGGCCGCAGTCGAGTATTTTAGGGCACCCCAACCCAATGACACAAATCTTTTGCACTGCCTTAAGGACCTTCGTTTGATATAAGCAGGAACTCTTATAGTCTATATACCTCAGCGAATTAGAATAATTTCTGTTGATCAAACCCTATCTCGTTAGCTTTTCCCGCCTTAGGTCACAAAACTGATCGCATATGGAAGCTGTTACGCTGCATTTGTATATACGGATGCGTAGAAATAGTGGTTCATAGTGTAAATTACTCATCGCGAACAGTGGGAGGGCAAAAATGTAAATTGCTCTCCTCTGTAAACCGTCTAGCAGTTTGCCCACCGCACACAACCGCGCAAAACACGGACTTGCTCAGCGCACACAACCACGCAAAACTGGGAATTGCTCACCGCTCACAGCCAATCAAAAGAGTCAAAACACGGAATTGCTCAACGCACACAACCATGCAAAACTCGGAATTGCTCAGCGCACACAACCACTCAAAACCCGTAATTGCTCACCGCACACAACTGTTTTGGTCAAGTCCACGTGCACATGTGGACGGGTTATTTGCTAGTAATATTTCAAACTAGACTTGTGTACTGAACCAGCACAATGGGTAAATTATTGTAGACCCGATATGACCCGGTAGGACCCGAAATTGTCCCGTGATACCTTCTGCTCGCAGCGAATTGACAGACAATTACACAGATTGCTCACGGCGGAATTTCAAACGGCAAGTATTTTCAAAGATCGCTCCAGTCGCCCAGACCGGAATCCAAAAGCTTTGATTTTTATTTAATTGCTCGAAGGATACATCACTTAGTCAACTGGTGAGATCAAACAAAGAGCTGAATCGAGAGAAATCGATTTAGGGGTTTTTGACCTAAATTTATCAACATCGACTCTTTGGTACGTCTATACTTTTAAGTACAGTTTATCTGCCTTTCTTATTTTGATTTTACATGCATTCATCCACGGTTGAGGTTGATGAAGTCGGTACAAAAATCCAAGGTAATATTGATTTATCTTCTCGGCAATAATGCATTAAATCTTTGAGGATCCGGTTATGAATTGTTTGATACAGGATACTATGGATTTTACAACCGACTTTACCACCAATCAACTGTTCAAGGATAGAAAAGAGCTGTTTCAGTGGATACAAAACGTCGGGTTAAGTCATGGGCATGTGATTGTTACACGTTCGGGGAGATTAAGTAAAACGGCCAAAGGGCATCATGCTGTGTACTTTGCGTGTGAAAGAAGCGGTGAGTATCGGGGACACCGAAAGCTAAAAAAGACCAACCAGCCTGTTAAAACCAAGAAGTGTTCATGTCCTTTCTCATTGCGTGGTTATATGGTGGGCGTGGGCGTTGAGGAGTGGAAGGTAACAGTCGTTTGTGGCAGGCACAACCATGAAGCAGCTAAATATGTCGATGGCCATTCCGATGACGGGACGTTGCATGGAATGGAGATGGAAACAGTGCGTGACTTGGCGAATAGCAAGGTTCGGCCAGCTGAAATTTTGAAAGTACTGAAGGCAAATAAAAACTTCAGTGCTACCTCAATCAAAGCAATTTATAATGCACGAAACCGGTTACAACGGGGGAAGAAGGTTGGTATTGTAAAATAGTTGAAGGAGTTAGCATCAGCTGATAAAATTGTGGGTGCTGAGAATGTGAAGGCTGTGAATAATGAGGGGGGGATCAGAAGGTGGGGGAGGCGTTTTGGGAGAATGCAGTGCCTGCTGAGTTGCAGGAGGAGGATCATACTGGGAAGATGGGTGGGGAGGATGATAAGGTGGATCGTAATGAGGCGGAGCAGACTGCTGGGGAGGAGGAGGATGATGATGAGAATGCAGTGGCTAAGGCCTTTGAGAAGGAGCATGAGGTTCTACGTCTTCAAATTTCTACCCTGGTAGCGGAGATTGCTAAGCAGCATGCTGAGATAACGGATACGTCTACATTGACGTGTAAGCCGGGTAAGGGAAGAAGTAGACCGTTGTGGAAACGTACAATAAAGAAGCCGAAACAATCAATTTCACATGATGATAGTGACGAGGACTTGGCTGCCGACATAATAATACCATATTGGAACGCTTTTCCTGAGTGTCTACGACCCCTTATAGTGCATGTCGTAGATGTGAAAGCAGACGGAAACTGTGGGTATAGGGCTGTGGCAGCTCAGTTGGGACTGGGTGAGGACGAATGGAGGCAGGTGAAATATGACTTGCGAGAAGAGATGCAGAACCACGACGGCTTGTACCGGTAACTTATGGGTGCCGTGGAATTTAAAAAGAATGTAGTGGCACTGGGCCATTTGTTAGACCGGCCAAAAGCTAAATGGTGGATGCAGATGCCAGAAATGGCACATGTCATTGCCTCATGCTACGAATGTGTAGTACATATTCTTGCACCTCATCAGTGTGTGACATATTTTCCTTTAAGAACTCCTCCAGTACCCCTATCATCCAGACGCCACATAACGTTGGGTCATGTGAACAATAATCACTTCGTTATTGTTAAACTTGCCCCATATGGTCCTGTCCCTCCGACTTCAAGTATGTGGCTAAGATACCGTTCCGATGTGTCAGCCGGATGGCCGGCTGCTTATGAGGATAGGATGCATCAATTCCAGTCAATAGTATTTGGGCACGATATTGCAACCGTTGACGTTATTGAAATATTGTAGGATAAAACGTTGTATCATTTTACTGTGGATAGTTTATTTCATATTGACAGATTGGTAGCATGAAATTTTATCATGTCTGCCTAAATGTGCAAATGTTATCATCTGTATGCCGTGCTTTGGTGTATGGTATCTATAAGTTATGCCCAACGATAGACCTACTAATCAAGTTTGCCTCTTACTAACTTTTTGGTGAACGGGTACAAACTGATATATACTGGATTTTGAATGCTTAATAACACACGCAATCTAACCAGATTTTCTTAAGGGTGTTCATTAATACAACTAATGATAGTTATCACGTTGGTATTATATTATTTTATACGTATCAATAATTTTGTTAACATCGGCATAAGAATATGTGGATTCCAATAGAATAAATATTAAAAACAAAATTTAGATCTCCTCAGCGCGCACCGCGGTCAAAATCGTTCTCAGCGTCGCGATTAATAACGATTACCGTTACTAATGTCATGCCTGACAATCCATGTAATATTACTCAGCGCGCAAAACGGTTCGAATCGTGCTAAAATATAACCGTTGTGCGCGCTGAGTAAAATTTGCCAACTAAACCACCGAATTTACTCGAAACGCGCAAAGGGTTAAAAGTTTTACCCGTTTTGACCCGTTTGGACCCTCTTTCATCCTTTGATAAATTCTGCTCACCGCCCACAGCCATAACCTTCCACAGATTGCTCAAGGCGGAATATCAAACGGCCAGTTTTTCGTAGATTGCTCAAGGCGCACAGACGGAAATTCCAAAGATTTGATTTTTATTACTGGGCTCGACATTTACATCACAGTGGCAACTACTACGTTCAAACAAATCGGTGAAGCGAGAGCAATCGATTTAGGGGTTTTCGACCTAAATTTGTCGAAATCGCGATTTGGTAAGTATACAATGTTAAGTACATTTTATTTGATATCCTTGTTACAATTACAATGTGTAGAAAGAGGAGGCGAAATTTTTGGTTTTTAATTGCCTGCAGATACAGTTGAGATTGATGGAGATGCTAAAAAATTCGGAGGTAATATTGATTTTTCTTTACGTCAATAATGTAACTAATGTTTGGTTCCCGGTCCAATTAGTTGTATGAATTGTTTGATACAGGTGTATATGGATTATACAGCCGAATTTACAACGCTTCAACGTTTTAAAAGTAGAGACGAACTCTTTCAGTGGATAAAGAGCGTCGGACGACAACAGGGGCATGTGATTGTTACCAGTGCGTCGAGTATGAATAAATCGTCCAATAGGACTCCCGCTGCCTACTATGCATGTGCAAGAAGCGGGAACTACAGGGGACACCGACCAGTACGAAAGAGCAACCGGCCAGTTAGAACCAACAAGTGTGGATGCCCGTTCAAATTGCGTGGTAATGAGGTGGGCGATGGCGGTGAGTGGAGTTTAACGGTCGTTGATGGCAGGCACAACCATCAAGCTGCTAATTATGTCGCGGGCCATTCCGACGACGGGGTGTTGCAGGGAAAAGAGGTGGAAGCATTGCGAGACTTGGCAAATAGAAAGGTGCCGCCGTCAGCAATTTTGAAAGGCCTGAAGGAAACTAAATCCTTCAATGAAACACCAATCAAATCAATTTATAATGCACGTTCCCGATTACTAAGGGGGCAGAGTGTGGGTATGGTAAACAAGTTGAAGGAGTTAGCATCACCGTGTAGAATTGTGGGTGATGAGCTTGTGGTGCATGTGGATAATGTTGAGGAGGAGCAGAAGGGAGATGAGGAGAAGGTGGATGAGGCTGAGGAGGCGACTGCATTGGCTGCTTATTGGCAGGATGATGTGGTGGATTGTAATGCGATGGAGCAGGCTGCTGAGTTGACTGTAGATGATTATGTTATTGGGGAGATGGTGGAGACGGAGGAGACGGTTGCCCTTAACGTGGAGGTGCAGAATGCTGAGGAGGTACTGGTGGAGGATAATGCAGCGGCTGAGACTGTGGAGCCGAAGGTGTATGAGGAGAAGGAGAACGAGGAGGATGATGATAAGGAAGTGGCTACTGATTTGATTGCTGAGGAGCATACTGGGAAGTTGGTGGATACGGCGGGGACGGTGGAACGTAATGTGGCTGAACAGACTGCTGAGATGGATGAGGGGGAGAATGCAGCGGGGGAGAATGAGGAGCCGCAGGAGGATGAGGCGAATGTGGAGGATGTGGAGGATGAGAAGATAGAGGATGCTGGGTTGATGCAAGCTGAGCTTACGTTGGAGTTGGGGGCGACGGTGGAGACGGGGGATCATAATGTGGATGCTCAGACTGCTGGGAGGGAGGAGGAGACGGCTGTGGCCTCGTATTTTGATGAGCACGAGGAGATGGATGTCATGCTTAAACAACTTTCTCCCCTGGTTGATGTGATTTCTGATCATTTTTCGGATGTGACGGAGAAGACTACAGTTAGGAGGAAGCCTGTTAAGGCTCCACGGTTGCATTCAATTGCGGAGCATAATGAGGCGGCGAAGGAGAAGCCTAAATGGAAGAGGCGGCCTTCGAAGGAAAGTAGTAGGTGTCCGAAACTTCAAATAAAGAAGCCGAAACCTTCGTTTCCCCCTGATGATTATGTTGATGATTTGCCTGCCAACTTCCTCATACCATATTATTTGGATTTTCATGAGAAGCTACAACCCCTCATGGCGGGCGGCGTAGACGTGGATGCAGATGGCAACTGTGGGTACAGGGCTGTGGCAGTTCAGTTGGGCTTGAAAGATTCCGAATGGGGGACTGTCAGAGCTGATTTGCTCCGTGAGATGCGGACATACAGCGGCTTGTACAAGGCGTGTTCTGAGTGAGGTTTCATATAATAATAATTTGAAGGCAGTGGACTATTTCATTACTGATAAAGGTCCAGGACGGGAAAATTGGATGCAGATGCCAGACATGGGACATGTCATTGCCTCATGCTACAACTGTGTAGTACATTTGATTTCAAATCTTATGTGTGTGACATTTTTCCCATTGAGAAGTCCTCCAGTAAACCGAGCCTCCAGACGCCACATAACGTTGGGTTATGTGAACGGAAATCACTTTTTTATCCTTCAACTTCAACCAGCAGGTGACGTCCCTCCGACTTCAGTTGTGTGGACAAGATCGCATGACCCTGTGGCCGATGGATGGCCGGCTGGTTACGAGCAGAGGATGCAGTCATTCGTTGATAAAGTAAAAGATACGAAGATTGCTACCGCTGATGGTTTTTAGTATCTGTAAGATAAAACGCTTATCAATGTAATAAGTTTTTTTTGGTATAAAAATGGACCACTTTGGCGGATGAAATTTTATCATGGCTTCCGAAATGTGCAAATGTCATCATCGGTATGGATTGATGTTGTGTATCATACCAATTACACCGAACGCAACACTGCAGTAATATTGCCCGTTTTGCTCTTTGAGTAATTAAGTCTTTACCGACCAAATTGCTCAACGCGCAGAACTGGCAATATTAGTGCCGGTTTTGCGCTCTGGGTATTTTTAATAACATCAACCTTTGTTCCAAATTGTTATGCGATGAGAATGTGTCATTGTTAGAGTGTCCAATACTCCAAGTGAGAGTAGGGTTATTGTATCATATATGTTATTGTCTGACAAAATTGCTTACCACAAACTCCCATTGATAAGTTTTGCCCGTTGAGCGCCTTTATTAGCCAATTTGTTAGTGGTTACTACAATTGCTCACCATTCACCCCGATCAGAACAAATAATTTTGGCCGGTTGTGCGCGGTGTGCAATTTTGTTAGTGCGAAAAAAACTCCCATTGATAAGTTTTGCCCGTTGAGCGCCTTTATTAGCCAATTTGTTAGTGGTTACTACAATTGCTCACCATTCACCCCGATCAGAACAAATAATTTTGGCCGGTTGTGCGCGGTGAGCAATTTTGTTAGTGCGAAAAAAAACTCCTCCTCGTCCACTCAATAAAATTTGCTGATATATCCACATTTATTGCTGCTCGCACCGTGCAAATTTTTAATGGTTAACAGAAATGCTCACAGCGCACAACGGCGATATATTATAACCTTTGGTCTTACTAATATTCTAAGAGACCCCTCGAGTCTGCAGATCAGTGTTGGTGAACATACAGAGCCGGGATCGTTAATATACAGCGGATTGATACCAGCCGGATGTTCTGCTCTATAATGATTAATGCGAGCAACTCCAAACCAAATCTCTAAAACCCCCCCTTCAAAATGGAATATCTCTAAAAGATGCCATTTTGGAGGATGGGCAACTCCAACCCACCATCTTCAAATCCTATTTTCTCTTTGTTTAAGCTTTACTAATGAAAAATATTTATCATTAAAATGGGTTAATCTAATATATTATTTCTACATGAAATAAAATTATAAATAATATTAGTCTTCAATGTTAATTTTTTTTAATTTTTAAGTATTTAGTATTTCTTGTTATGTTGTAAATATTTTAAATTTGCTCGAAAAATATCCAATATTGGTATCATGTTGTAGGTATAATTAAGATATTTCCGACGGTACTAAAATTATAAAATTTGGTCATGTGATTTGTAAAATACATTAGTAATAAATAATTATAAGATTTTAATTAAGGTCTAAGTTGTCATTAATGAGAACTTTAGAGATTTGAAGGGGTGAATAGTGCCCCTCCAAATATGAAGGGGCACTATTGCAAATCTCTATCTCTATCTTCATTTTGGAGATGGGTTGGAGCAACGTCAATCTCCATTTTAGAGTTATAGAGATGGGTTGGATAAACTGTAGCCTCTTAAAAAATAGCCCAACGCGCACAAAGGGCAAAATACTGCCCTTAGGCTCGGGCAAAATTACGAGCACAACGGGAAAACAACGCGCACAACGGGCAAAAATTACGCGCACAACGGGCAAAACAACGCGCACAACGGGCAAAAAGGAAAGCCGGTGGTTCGCTTTTTGAGCATATAAAAGGTAGTTTATCAACAAATGTTAAATGCGCACACACCTAGTAGCCTTATGCCCGGTGTGCGCATTGAGCAAAGTTTCGACGATAGCCCATTTGCTCAATGCGCCCCACACCAACTAATTTTGCCGGTTGTGCGCTTTGAGCATATTTGTTGGATGCTGTAATTTTTGTTCCCACGGTTAATCATTCACACTCCTATTTTCATCATACTAAAATTGTGAGTCCGCCATATGCCAACGTTTCGACAAATGTTAAACGCGCACACACCTAGTAGCCTTATGCCCGGTGTGCGCGTTGAGCAAAGTTTCGACGATAGCCCATTTGCTCAACGCGCCCCGCACGGACTAATTTTGCCGGTTGTGCGCTTTGAGCAAATTTGTTGGATGCTGTAATTTTTGTTCCCACGGTTAATCATTCCCACTCCTATTTTCATCATACTAAAATTGTGATTCCGCCATATGCCAACAGTCAAACTTCTCTTTTAGAAACTTTACCTAATTGTGATTAAGGCCAATACTTATTCATTCTGAAGACATTTTATATAAAAGCTGATACCTAGTCAATCTGATTCAGAAACTGCATGCAAACCTTTAGATTAACGCTGATACATATTCAAACGGTGACCATTCCAAAATGGCCAACCCATTCTAACATACTGAAGTACGTACAGATACAGATCCAAACAGATACATATCCCTTTACTCTTACAAACTGATACATTTGAGTGTCTTCGCAGATGTTTGCAATGAAGTGGCGTGTGATCTGCGTGTTTCCCCCTTCAACTTCCGCGAGTTCATCGGGCGCACATCTTCGTTGCGTTTATTAACGTCCTTGTAACCTGCAGTCAAGTATGTACCCGTGTCAAACACAATGCCTGGAACCCCGATTCCCCTGTGGCGATGTACGACACGGGCAATGCGCTCCACATCTACGTTGCAGTTGCCGAATTTCTGCCCTGATCTGCTCAAGATGATTGTCATACCAGATGTTTGCAATGACGTGGAACTTTGTCCTTTGTAGGAGACGCCGTGAATTAAAAAGTCGTCAGACCGTTTCGCTTATTACCGTCATTGCTGTCGTCGTTGTAACATGAAGTCAGGACAAAAGACACCGATTGGAACTCCGTTACCGGAGACGATGTAAAACAACACAGGGTTGCATAAGAAGTTGTGTTTGGGAGTGTAAGAGATCGGAAAGGATAGGATGGAGTGTCTGTGCGTCAAAGATGATGTATAGTGAAACGATGAAGGGTTTGATGGAGGAGATGGAGTGTAGAGATGGAGATGGATATGGAGTGTATAGCAAGACACGCAAAACAAATACATAGCCACAATTCTTAATAGGAGGGAATAACAATCTATCATGGTACAACACCCAGCAGCTTACCTGAAACATGTGAGACAGCATAGCCAATATCACCCCAAAAGAATATGGTATGATCATCGAACACATTTTTCATAGTGTTGTTTGGGAAAAATTTTCTCAACGCAGTTGCAACACCCCCCAGCATTGTCGGGGATGCTTGATTATAAATGGACGATAGCCCTTCGTTGCATAAGTTTCCAACATGAACCATTTACCTTTACGTGAAAAGAGTACTGGATGAATGCTATCGTCCATATCTATATCAAGCATGCACGAACAGCTGAAGGACTTATTGTTTCCATACGGAGGTTGTGTGGGCAAATAAAGAAGATGAGAGAAGAAAGAAGACGAAGTTTAGAGAAGATGAGTGCTCGTTGTCCGCCATTTATAGGGGAAATTGGACCAATCATAATGAAGCGTATAAAAAGTCCGTGATCCTACAGTAATGCAATGGATCTCGGGAATCGACATTTAGAGCATCTCCAAAGGGGCTCCCTAAATTATTTTAGAATGTGGAAAAAAATAGGTTAATTACTCTCTGCGCAAAACCATGAAACCCTACTGTTTTTCGCCTTGATGACATAATAGGAAAATTACACTCAACAATACTACTATCCACTAAGATTTTTTAATACATTATATTCGCAATGCACACCGGGCTAAATAATACAGAGGCGAGTAACTATCATAATTGCTCACCGCGCAGAACGTTTAGAAAACGAGAATTGCTCAATGCGCAAAACGCAGAACGCATGACAGCGAATTGTATTGATGCGAAGAAGTAGAGTTAATGTGTGGCTACATCGAAGACCCCGTCGTGCTACAAAGGGGTTCTCGTGAATATACAAATGACTGCTCATCTACAGCGGATTGATGTCAGAGAGATGAAGAGACGTTAATTGCGATGGGAGAGAATTGATGTAGCAGGAGCGATTTGAAAGCTCTCAGGGAGACCTTTGACCCGGAAAATGACACAAATGTCCTCAAAGGCAAGAGCATTTGTGACCCAGTGGCGAACTTTGTGGCAGTTCAACCTCACTGCGACAAAATTGGTTGTGTGTGGTGAGCAATTCTGAGGTTTGAGTGGTTTTGTGAGCTGAGCAATTCTGATTTTTGAGCGGTTGTGTGCGGTGAGCACTTCTGAGTTTGAGTGGTTGTGTGCGATGAGCAATTTTGAGTTTTGAGTGGATTTGTGCGCTGATCAATTCTGAGTTTTGAGTGGGTTTTGTGCGGTGAGCTTATTCTGAGATTGAGTGGTTGTGTGCGGTGAGTAATTCTGAGGTATGAGTGGTTTTGTAGCCGCTTACTTAATTGCTCAATGCTGAGACATAATTGATAAAAGCAAAGAAAGAAAAGCCCCTGTATTCGATCTCTCCTCACAATCCCAGGGTGTTGGGGCGATTTGCCTCTAGACACTCCTCCCCTCTCAAAAGAAACCTCCCGTTGGCCCGATCGTTGGATAGGCCCTCCTTTGATACCGGACCTCTCCTTCCCGACGAATTCTTCGTCTTACAGGCGGATCGCCAACGAGTTATTACTCTTACACATGGATCGGCCCGTCTTCCACTCCCCGACTTCCCTTGTAGAACTTACACCAGGGGACTTAGGGCGGACCGCTCCTCCCCTCCAACGCCTACTCCGTGACGACCTCCACCTCCGGGAGCGGCGTCGCCGAAACCTCCCGCTGGCCCGATACCGGACCTCTCCTTCCTGACGAATTCTTCCTTTCTCAGGTGGATCGCCGACGAGTTATTCGTCTTACACATGGAGCGGCCAGCCTTCCACTCCCCGAATTCCCTTGGAGAACTAACGCCAGGGGACTTAGGGCGGACCGCTCCTCCCCTCCAGCGCCTACTCCGTGACAACCTCCACCTCCGGTGGAGGCGTCGCCGCCCGCGGGGTGTCGGTCCAAATCACCGGTGAAGGCATCGCCATGCCAATCACCCCACTGGGCACCACCGTTCCCAGACAACGGGTCCCTCCGCCATCCAACGGTCTGCCTTCCACTCATCGACCTCCCGTCGCACATCCTGAAGTGGAACGAAACCCCAGCCCGCCATCCAACGGCATGCCTTCCACTCCTTAACGACCCGTCGCACATCCTGGTGCAGGTTATAGTAAATTGGAACGAAACCCCCGACCACCATCCAAAGGCCTGCCTTCCACTCCTCGACCTCCCGTCGCACATCCTGATGCAGTTTACAGTAAAGTGGAACGGCCCGCCATCCAACGTCCTGCATTCAACCACTGGCGTCGTTATCGACGTATTGTAAAGAACGCGAAATTGTCCCTCCAAGCAAGTTGTTAAATTCCGTCTATGATAAAATTAACTTGTTTACATGCAAACTTTTAGATTATCTCTGATACATAATCAATCTGAAGACATTTTAGAGTAAATCGGCTACATATATTCAATCGACTTCGTATACTGATTGAAAATTTTTAGATTATATCTCAGACATATTCCAATTGATGACATTTTCAAAATGACCCCGCCTTTCAACTATATGGATGTACATACTGATACAGAACAAAACATATTCATTACCCCATGCTCTTTACAAACTGATACATATGATTGTCTTCGTAAGATGTTTGCAATGAAGGTGCTTTTTACCGGATCTATTGTCGGCGTGATCTGCGTGCTTCAACCTACAACGACGCCTGCAATGACGACACTCTTATCCTGCCTACGGTTGCCGTAAGTAGGCAACGACGTTAACTAACGCAACGAAGCGACCATCTTCGTTGAGTTTATGGACGTGTTTGCCAACTATCTGCCAACGTAGCCCTTATAAGAGTGTCGTCATTGCAGGCGTCCTTGTACCCGGCTGTCAAGTATGACGACGGTTCAAAGACACCGAAAAGAACTCTGATTGCCAAGAGGCGGTGAACACCAACACATGGTTCGTTATAAATAGAGGATCTATAGTACAAATATGAAGGGGATGGAGGAGAAGATAGTGTAAAAGAGGAGATGGCCATTCCATGTGAATGCGTGAAAAAAGTACTGGTTGAATTCTATCGTCCATTTTTATCTCAAGCATCAGGCCCGAACAGTAGAAAACCATCTCATCTTTACACCCCATATCCATCTCCATCTCCTCCATTTATACCTCATGCATCATGCTCGAACAAAAGAAGACCTTATTGTTTCCAGACGGAGGTTGTGTGGGCAAAAAGAAGAAGATGATATAAGAAATTAGAGGAAGTTGTGAGAAGATGAGGGCTCCTTGTCCGCCAATTTATAGGGTAATTGGACCAATCAAAATGAAACTAAACGGTTTTTCGCCTTGATCAACAATGATGCCAATTGGAAAATTACTCCCAACAATACTAAAACATTTTATTCGACGCGCACACCGTGCTAAATAATACAGGATCGAGTAACAAACTAACAATCAGAATTGCTCACCGCGCAAAACGCATGGTAAAATGGAATTGCTCAAGGCGCACACCGCACAAAGCATGGCAGCGATTTGTATTGGTTTATGAGGATGCGACCGAAGTAGAGTTAATGTGTGGCTCCATCGAAGACCCCGTCATGGTACTGGAGGGGTTCTCGTGAATATACAAAAGACTGCACGTCAATCTACACCTGATTGATACCAGACATGTGCAGTTCTCAAGAATGTTTGACCGGCCGGTGGGAGGTGAGCTGGAAAAATTAATAGCCGCTAACATAATTGCACAAAGGTAGGAACAAACAAATTTATGGCCGTTGTGCGCGATGAGCAAATTTTTAATGGTTTAAATAATTGCTCATAGCGAACAACAAGAAACGACAGGTGTATACGCTTTGAGTCGTTGTGCGCTTTAACATGTGTTCGCTTTGAGCATCTAAGGTATTTTATAGACAATGGTTTAACGCGCACAACCAATCTGAAGACATATTCAATCGAATTCAACTATATTGATGTACATACTGATACAGACCCAAACGCTCTTACAAACTGATACATATGATTAAGCCTGGATGGCGGCCCTTGGTCACATAGGTTGGCGGTGGATGGCTACTGTCCCTCTGGCTCTGAGGCACAAGCACTCCTTCCTGTTTTTTTCGATCGCTTGTCTCGCATCCAAATTGAAGAATAAAATGAAGAACAATCGCGTCGGAATACGGAAAAAGGCGAAATTCGTGTAACCATCGATCCCGAGGTTCTCGAATGCTTCATTGGCTGCGAGCCCTTGCGGTGTACATCGACCACGTTTACAGTTACCGTGCTCAGCGTATTTGTCATGCAATCCGAAGGCATCTGCTGATCCCAGTATTCTAGCGCTGAAGCTTCCGGGTCTGTAAAATCAAACATTTCATCATGGTAACAAAACAGAATGCTTAATGCCATCATACATACATACGTAGTTTTGAATTATTCAGAGGAAATAATTAGAAAATTTGAACTTACTCCAATGACTAGATCCTCCAGGTTCGGGCAGCTATTCAGCAAGCATGACAAGATTGAAAACGTCGTTGTTGTGCAGGGTATCCGTCTGAGGGTGAGTTCTTTCATCTTCAGCAAGAGACACCACAGAGTAACGGGCATGATATAGATATCTGATATGGACGATAGCATTCATTTAGCTGTTCGTCCATTTATAATCAGGCATGCCCGAAAAAGGGTTTCCAGATGTGAGGATTTCGCCTTCAACGAACAGCTGAAGGACTTACTGTTTCAATAGGAAGGTTGTGGGGGCAAATAAAGAAGAAGATGATGGAAGAAAGTAGATGAACTTGTGAGAAGATGAGTGCTCCTTGTCCGCCAATTTTATAGGGGAATTGGAGCAATCAAAATGAAACGTATAATAAGTCCTTGATCCTACAGTAATGCAATGGATCTTGGGAATCAACAATTATTTACTCAACGGGCAAACCGCGGAATACCAACGCGAAAATCTCGTAATCCCAATTATTTTAGCATCTGGATCAAAATTGGTTAATTACTCTCCGCGCATAACAAGGAAATTCAACGATTTTTCGCCTGGATCAACATTGATGCTAATAGGAAAATTACTCCCGACAATACTGCTCTCCACTTAGATTTTTTAATACATTTTATTCGACACGCACCCCGGGCTAAATAATACAGAAGAGAGAAACTATTATAATTGATTCTCGCGCAAAACGCATGGAAAACGGGAATTGCTCAATGCGCACAACGCAGATGGGTCAATGAGGATGTGACTGCTGCAGTACCATATTAACTGTGTGGCTACATCGAAGACCCCGTCAAGCTACAGAAGGGTGCTCGTGAATAAGAAAATACTGCTCCTGAATCTACTGCTGATTGATACCAGACATGTGATTTTCCCAAGAATGTATGACCAGTGGCAAGTGAGCTGGCAAAATTTATATTTTGGCCGTTGTGCGCGGTTAGCAAATTTTTAATGGTTAAAAATTTGCTCAAGGCGCACAACAAGTATCGCCAGATGGTCACTTTGACCCGGTGTGCGCGTTCAGCAAATTTGTTATGGCTAACATAATTTCGCAAAACGCACAACATGCAGAATTATGACCGTTGTGCGCGTTAAGCTCTATAGTTGCGTCGATGACAAATTTGCTCACCCCCCCCCCCCACGGGAATAAATTTGACCGTTTTGCGCTTTGAGCATATTTGTGAGATGCTATAATTTTAATTCCACCTCGCACCAGCGCAGTGAATCAATCACATTCCAAATTTCATCATACTTAAACGCGCACAACCAGCAGAATTATGCCCGTTGTGCGCGTTTAGGTAAAGTGTAGATTAAGTCTCATACATATTCTAGTTGATGTTATTTTGAAAATGACCCAGCCATTCAAATATATTGATGTACATACTGATACAGATCCAAACTGATTCATTAGCCTATGCTCTTACAAACTGAAACATGTGATTGTCGGTGTGATCTGCGTGCTTCCCCGTCAACTTCCGCGAGTTCACCGGGCGACCATCTTCGTTCCGTTTATTACCGTCGTTGCCGATTTTCTGCCATCATCGGCTGGCTATGAGTGTAGTCATAGCATGCGTCGGTGTAACCTGCAGTCGGGTATGTAGCCGTTTCAAAGACACCTAGAGAAACTCCGATTCACATGAGGCGTCGAACAACACCAACAGATCAAAATACTAGACACCGCTGGTCTTTGAACAACTTACAAGCTCAGATGCAGAACTGCATGCGGCGATGTGTTCCAGTAAGAGACTACTAAACCCTGCATGCGGCCCCAACCTCGTCGCATCTCTTCGTTACAACCTCCTCAAGATCTGCTAAGGCGCACGTACGTGGAGGATCTTCGTTGTACACAATGAAGGCGGATCCTACGGAGAACACACTGGCATTTGATGCGTCCATCACCTGGTCAACATTCATCCAGCCGGTTCGACCGGCAGCTAGATCCACCTTTTCGAGGAAGCCCCTTTAAGGAGGCTCGAACTGATCGGTGAAGTAAAAGCTTAATCCAGAGAAGATCTTCACCGCCTGTAAGAGACCAGTATAAGAGACAAATATGATATGTGCACTACTGGACATGGGCCTCCGCACACGCATACACAAGGAAAGGTGTTCATAAGATGGCTTCCTCCGATAATTATCCAAAGACTCAAATAGTTCAAAACATTTTCCAATTCAAATAGTTCAAAGGCGCGACATGCCGTCATTGGCGTGTCATTACAGTCACTTCCCTGCTCGTTTTGTAATTTCTATCGCTTTACTTGAGCATCATCACCATCATCTGTTCGGACGAGGAAATGGATGTGTGACTCTTCACATCATTTGATTTTCTGGAAATCTGAGACAACCATGCCTTTTGTCTTTCCGCACAGGTTCCAGGCTTCCAGCTTCTGCATTATGAGACAATTATGATCTGCTTTATCCACAGTCAGAAGTGGCCAATTTGCCTGGGAGCCAAGAGATCGAAAAGAAAGGAGGGAGTGCTTGTGCCTCAGAGAGACGGTACCCATGCACCGCCAACCTAATTGACCCAGAGCAGCCAATCATGGCGCAAAGGCCCGGGGGGCCATTCTTCTCTTCGCAGACCAGGGAGAGAAGCATATTAGGGAGGCGACTGCATCAGCCTGTAGTCCTCCGATTTCATACATTTCTCCAGGGCATTCACGGCATTCACGATCCATTTATCCTACAGTAATGCTAGGGATCTCGGGAATGAACATCTTATTTACTCAACGCGTAATCCCACCGAGAAAAACGAGTAATCCTAAGTATTTTAGGCTCAGCTGAAAAAGAGGCAATTTACTCTCCCCACACGACAAGGAAACTGAACCGTTTTGCGCCTTGAATTACTCTCCGTCAAAGACTCGAAAAATTATTTATTTTCGAGCGCAACAAAAACAATCAAATTGTTTCTGTTGTGCGTGCGAGTTAATTGGTTCCACTATAAGCCCTTGTGTGTAATGTGGAGTCCTCATATGTGAGACCGTGTGTGTACAGCGGTTGGATATTGATTAACACTATGACTTTTAACCACCTCGCACGACGCGCACGACGGCTAATTGATATCAGCCCTTTGTTGCGTTTATTAACGTCATGGATTGGTAACGGCTATTTATTACAAATGTATTTTACAAATAACGTGACCAAAGTTAATAATTTTAGTACCGATGGAAATATCTCAATTATACCTACTACATGAGACCAATATTGGATATTTTTCGAGCAAATTTAAAATATTTACAATATTACAAGAAATACTAAATACTTAAAAATTAAAAAAATTAACCTTGAAGAATAATATTATTTATAGTTTTCTTTCAAGCAGGAGTGCCAGGAACAATGTATTAGATTAACCCATTATAACGATAAATATTTTTCATTAGTAAAGCTTAAACAAAGAAAAAATAGGATTTGAAGATGGTGGGTTGGAGTTGCCCATCCTCAAAAATAGCATCTTTTAGAGATATTCCATTTTGAAAGGGGGTTTTTAGAGATTTGTGGTGGAGTTGCTATATTGTCACGCCCCGCTTCCCAAAAATATGGAGGCGAAGCGTGAGAAGGTCCGCTCAGACTTGAAGCTACAAAGCTGCAAGTCCGATAAGCGTCGATCAAATTTAAACTGCAGGTCCTTGCAACGCGAACGAAACAAAGATAATAATATTTAAATGAGACAAAAGAGATATCTCAGAATATCCATAAAATAAGTTTCAACATCACAGAAAAAGCCACCAGGCTGAAAAGAAAAGAGTTTAAAGGCCCAAACATGGCCAACAAAGTATAAAGTACAAAACAACGGTGCTATGCACCAATAACTAACAAAAGGCCTAAAACAACATAAAGCTCAACAAAACTCAAAGCATGGTCACCGGTGTCCACCAAAATCCTCCTGGGCAATCATGGACTCAGACTCAGCGTCAGCAACTCATCACGTACACAGCAACGGTCTCTGGCTCAGGTCTAACATGTGACACCCAAAAGAGCAAGGGGCACATGTCAGCAAGTCTACAAGAGACTTGTGCAAGGAAACTGAAAGTAAAGTGAACAACCTAGCAGTTCTAGCATGAATGCGATGACATGGCAGTTTAAAGTATGAGTGCAACAGGTAAGGTAAAGTAAAGTAAAGTACGAGCATGGCATGGCATTCACAAGACAAGTACAAGACAAGGAAAGTAAGCACCTCGTGCACAGAGATTCCGCCTTTTGGCTAGAGTGGCTGCACGGCCAGCTCCTAGCTCAAGTAACCGTTTATCCCTACCCCTCCACGTGTATCGGGCATTGGTTTCTGGCCAACACATGAGGCCCGCTTCTGGTCCACGAGCCAGGAAGTGTGTAAACAAGTATGGCGTAGGGGTGCACCTAGCCGGTCCAGGGAACCCGGGCATTGGCTTTTGACCAACACATGAGGCCCGCTTCCCCCGGAAGTAGTTTTCAAGGAGTACAAGTATTGTAGCGTGTGCTACGAATGCAACAATCAATGCATGGATGACATGTAAGATGCAATGCATGGCAGTTAAAAGTGCGTACAGGTAAGGAAAGTAAACGTGACAGTTTAGTATGCATGAACAATAAGTTTAAGGGTTGGATCTAGCTTCGTTGTCAAGCTAGATCAATTAGGTGACGGATCTAGTTTCGTTGTCAAACTAGATCAAGTAGGCGTCTAGCCAGCTATCATTTCACTGACTAGTCTCTTTTACGCTGGAAACAAGGAAGTGGCCTAAAAACATGGCCCTACACAAGAGTTGGCAAGTTTCACTTGCCTGCAAATTCGACGTCAGAGCACACCGTCCAATGAGTCCAAAAATCACAATTATCCTACGTGCAAAGTCCACCGGCCTAAAGTCCATATTATTAATCTTTGATTATTGTATTTAAAACGTTTAAAATACTTTAAAATACTGATTTTTAGTCTTGATTAGCATGCAATTGGGTTGGGGTTCCTAGGGGTGCAAAACGTTACCTCAACACGACGCGAAAGCTACACCGGCGTCGGGTAGCGACGCCGGGGGTTGGAATAATAGATTGCGCTCCAAGTCCAGATTCCAATATAGTTTCCTCGCTGGAAAGTTCAGAGCGTCTACCGGAGCAACGGTTCCAGATTCCAAAGCTCGCACGTGCGACGACGGGCTACGACGTGCGACGACGTCGTATGCGACGGATCCTCGAAGAGCAAGCACCTAGGTGGGGCCCACAGTACTCCTAGGGGCCTTTGGGGGACCCACAATAACTCTGGAGAACTTGGGGGGCCCACGGTGGCAAGCGGTGCGACGGATGCGGGGTTGCGACGAGTGACTCTCGGTCGTACCCCTCCAATGCGGGAGAATTCCTCGGTCGCTGCGAGAGAACGGGGCTGTGCAGCAGCGGGGGTCGGTCACAGCGGCGGGTGCGGGCGTTTCCTTCGGTCAGACCGATAGGGACCGTCGGTCGTGCGCTTGGGATGCGAGGCTGCGGTGTGCAAAGCTTGGGCGCTCGGTCACAGCGGGCGGGGCGACCGGTCAGACACGGAGCGGAGCGGGGCGACGGGGCGGGTCGATGCGGAGCGCTTGTGCGGAGCGGGGCCTCGGTCAGACCGAGGGCCTCTCTCGGCCAAGCGGGGGGAAACGGGCGTGGGCGGCTGCTGCAGCGTGCGGACGGCGAGGATGCGGGGGCGGCTATCGGTCGGAGCGGGCGGATGCGGGGGGTTTTCTCGGTCGTGCGGGGGGCTGAACGTCGCAACGTTGCGACGATTCGTCGCAACGTCCAAAATGAGTTTGGAAGAGGCTAGGGCTAATTTCCTTGGAAAATAGGACTTGCTAGGGGTTGCTTATATAGTATAGATGGGTTGACTTGGTCTAGTGCTAAATATAATAGGATTAGAAGTTTAAAAAGATTTAAAATTTGAAATTCAATTACTCCATCTCATCCAAGGGTTTGACCTGGTCCAAATGAGCTGGAAATTGGCTCAAAAATTCTTTAAAACGTTTAAAACTTAAATAAATTTTATTTGGCCGAAAATAATTTATAAATTAATTATTAAAAATAATATAAAACTTGTAAAAATTATAAAAGTGGTCAAATGAACTCCAAAAATTATAAAATAAATATCGGGGTGATCGTGATGACGAATGTGAGCTAACTAAGAAGACGGATCTCAGATTCGACGTCGGACGACGAAACTAAAAATAGAAACGTCTCCCGTCAAGAGTGAGAATCGTCACGTCTCATCGAGTAAGTTTAAATTGTGGGAAAACGACTCGAGAAACATCGTTCCAAATTAGTGCCACCATTTAATACCCTCAGAGACGTTCACAACGACATATCACACAAAAGTGTTCACGAGCAAACAAAGTCTAAAACAAACACGTGCACGGCCAAAAGCACGTGCACGAACAACGTACCACGAGAAGTGGTCGTTACATCCTCCCCACCTTAGAATAAAGTCCGTCCTCGGACTTTCTAATATAGCTAGTCGCTCTAATAACTACCCCAAATCAAGTCACATTATATTTCAAACCAAGTATAGTCATTACAAGTGCTTATATATGCACTAGGTAGTCAAACATTAACACTACCAACACGTATATATATACATTCACGTACGTTATTCATTAATACCTATTATAGTCCGTCAACTTCATACATGTATTTCAATCAGGTATATAAACATACATCCCTTATATAACTGCTATTACTTACCTAAACACCAAAACAATATTTCAGATACTTATATAATGATAGTTTCACGCTTAGCCATTACAATCATCGCTCTACCTATATGTAGCTACCTATGCACAAACATCAAGGGTATACTACCCTCTAATAATCCCTAGTATTCATCCAACACCAAACACATCCACACATGTAGTCACACCATACCATTATTAG
The DNA here is from genome assembly GCA_030789695.1 of Scilla litardierei. Classification (NCBI taxonomy): domain Eukaryota; kingdom Viridiplantae; phylum Streptophyta; class Magnoliopsida; order Asparagales; family Asparagaceae; genus Scilla; species Scilla litardierei. The sequence continues at coordinate 33,717 of JAULAV010008003.1, read as the reverse complement.
ATCAAGTTCACTATATCTAATATACATATTCACCACTACTATAGTTTCACAATACATAGTCATTCAAATACATGCAAATAGTTCACCATATATTCACATCACGTACGGTCCTATAACTGTATTTACGACACGCCACATATACCATAGTCATCAATACCTATAACTAAGCACATACTTACCCGTGCATGGTGCACACCCATACACGCTAACATTTCATTTACATACACCAATCATACCATTATATAACTAGCACACATACATACCTAGTTTTAGCTAGTACACATACGTTCACATAACAAGTCCTTAGTATTTAGCTATATCACAAGACCAACACCTATAACTATATACTGGCGTAGCGACCCACAATCATGTGCGTAGCACAACCAGGCACAAACACTTCTATCACCATACATACATCAAGCGTTTCTATATTCAAACTACAATCATACATTCAATATACTTAGAGTATACTCACTCAAGCTTGAGTGAGACTCAATACACATATCAGGATATTCTATATACGTAACACGGCATTCATACTTATACCAATACCATTCCAATATTTATACGTCTACCATACAACCATATACATTCCATAAATCAATCACACTTAATATTTAGTCAGGCAATACTCACGTAGTTCAATCATTCTATATACCATAATAATAATAATATAGACATCAACATACGTATAATTATAATACGCTCCCTAATACATGCATACGTATTCATCGTATAGTCTCACACATGTAACATATATATTCACACCATAGCCTACTACCTATAATTAGTACACCAACACCTATGTACATACATAATTAAGATGTACGATAGTCGTGTATACCTCACGGTATGCACGCATGCAACATCCCGCAAAAGCAAGCAATACCAATCAAAATTATAATCCTACCACTATATGTATATCACATATATACTCAGGCAACAAACATAACTACTTACGTCTAAACACTATATATATCTACCTACGAGCACAAACTCACACGTAATAATATATAGATCACTCAATAGGCCTACATACTTATCTATAAGTTCACACATTATCATCACACCTAGCATATACATAGCTTTACCAATCATTTTATTTCAACCATTATAAGTATCTCTAATTACATACACTCCATTAGACATTCCAACGCTAATTCAAATATACACAAGCATCCCTAGTATAGTATAACTATCCACACAAAAATCTATAACTACTAACACACAACAACTTCATAATATCACGAATAACTGCGAGTATATATATATATATACCACACAATAGGCAAGCATCAATATACTATGGGAATTCTCATTCAAGCCCACGTACACAACTTAGGTACGTGCACCACGAGAACCTCACAAGGGCCCAAGGGTCTACTAACAACTAAGAGTTGACACAGACATTGAAGGACCCTAAGGCCTAAGCAATAAAGAGAGATCGGGAGCGTGACGAGGGAAGGATCGATAAGCACGAGTTCAGATAGGACGAATACAAGGAGACGGCTTGGTTAGGGAAAACATTGACTCGATGGTGGTGTTTAGGTTGAGGGAAAAGGGAGATGTAGTGATGCTTATATAGGAGGGGAAAAAGAAAATGTGGTAGGTAGCACAAGTTAAAATACGGGAAATCTGAAAACTACTGTTCTTCAAAAAAGTTGAAATCCCAGTCTGACAAGAAATATTTGGAGATCGATAAAACGAGTTGTTCAAAATAAATTTGAGTCGAACATTCATAATAAGAGAGAAAATGGTCTATTGGTTTTAAAAGTCATTTTAAAAGGAAGTAAAATCATTTACACAAATATTAAGGACATGATTTAGAAAATTTATACGTCAATAATTTAATATAATGTTGCCAAAAATTTTCGAAAGTCAAAGAATGGAATCAAACAACGGAAGAATTTAAAATCAGGTTAAATGCTTTCAAAACTTTAGGCTATGGAAAATTGAAGATAATCAATTTGAAACTACTTTTAGAAAACCAAGGTTTGCCAGAAATGAGAAACTGATTTACACAAGGTTCTTAATATGTGAGCACAACAAGTCTAGTACGGATATAAAAATAATTGAAAGTAGGTATGGTGCACGGAAAATAATAATATTGGCTTAGTATAAGAATTATCGAAATCGAATAGTAAGTCTTTAGGATCAAACCATGGAGGGTCTAAATCAGAAAGAGGTTATGTAAATAGTAATTTTGCAAAAATCTGAAATAGCGAGAACGACGAGCAAAAACCAACTTGCTGGAAGCTGAAATTCCATGTGTCTTGAAAGTATATTAAAGTAAACACGACGTATCATTCGTATAACACAAATAAGAAGGAAATTATAAATCGAATTGGCAAAGCAAAAATAAAATTAATATATGAAAAGACGACATGAGTACGAAAACATAGGCTGGGAAAAATATTATAAGCTAGAGTTCAAAGTTCCGACAAACGTTTTTAAAAATTTAAATCAATGAAGAAGTATGAAGTATAAATATATTAAAATTTTGAACAAATTTAGACCTATCGAAAGATACCTTTGGAAGATTCAAGATTGTAACGGAAAGATTTGAAAATTGACGACGATCGTCATGGGGCGATCTCGTGAATCGAGGCAAGGAAATTGGTCAGGTGATCCAAACATACATACGCCTAGGATATGAATCAGAAGAGGCGACGGAGAAACTCCTTCGGTCGACCAACTAAAAATTAGGAACTAGGCGCTAAGACTACTAAAGGTTAGACGGTAAAGGAATGCGTTCAGCTTGGTCCGAAATCGTTGAACCCAAAAGCGAACGACCGAAGGAAAATCTAGAAGTCTAATATGGTCAGGGGTAAACAAGGACCACTAAGGTAACTCCTACGGCGGTCAATTGCTAGAAGGGGGTCTAACTATCAATCAGGGGCCTCTAAATAGCAAGCACGGACGTCTAACTAAGTCTTCTAATCACTTAGTGTCCTAAGAAAAATGACTAGACTCAGGGCTTATGACTCGGATGTTGCAATTTATTTAATGGACATTCCGTTATTATCGTTGTTCCGTTAATTCGCAATTGCAAGACTGGACCTGCATGGGCCACCAACAAAACCTGTCACGCCCCGCTTCCCAAAAATATGGAGGCGAAGCGTGAGAAGGTCCGCTCAGACTTGAAGCTACAAAGCTGCAAGTCCGATAAGCGTCGATCAAATTTAAACTGCAGGTCCTTGCAACGCGAACGAAACAAAGATAATAATATTTAAATGAGACAAAAGAGATATCTCAGAATATCCATAAAATAAGTTTCAACATCACAGAAAAAGCCACCAGGCTGAAAAGAAAAGAGTTTAAAGGCCCAAACATGGCCAACAAAGTATAAAGTACAAAACAACGGTGCTACGCACCAATAACTAACAAAAGGCCTAAAACAACATAAAGCTCAACAAAACTCAAAGCATGGTCACCGGTGTCCACCAAAATCCTCCTGGGCAATCATGGACTCAGACTCAGCGTCAGCAACTCATCACGTACACAGCAACGGTCTCTGGCTCAGGTCTAACATGTGACACCCAAAAGAGCAAGGGGCACATGTCAGCAAGTCTACAAGAGACTTGTGCAAGGAAACTGAAAGTAAAGTGAACAACCTAGCAGTTCTAGCATGAATGCGATGACATGGCAGTTTAAAGTATGAGTGCAACAGGTAAGGTAAAGTAAAGTAAAGTACGAGCATGGCATGGCATTCACAAGACAAGTACAAGACAAGGAAAGTAAGCACCTCGTGCACAGAGATTCCGCCTTTTGGCTAGAGTGGCTGCACGGCCAGCTCCTAGCTCAAGTAACCGTTTATCCCTACCCCTCCACGTGTATCGGGCATTGGTTTCTGGCCAACACATGAGGCCCGCTTCTGGTCCACGAGCCAGGAAGTGTGTAAACAAGTATGGCGTAGGGGTGCACCTAGCCGGTCCAGGGAACCCGGGCATTGGCTTTTGACCAACACATGAGGCCCGCTTCCCCCGGAAGTAGTTTTCAAGGAGTACAAGTATTGTAGCGTGTGCTACGAATGCAACAATCAATGCATGGATGACATGTAAGATGCAATGCATGGCAGTTAAAAGTGCGTACAGGTAAGGAAAGTAAACGTGACAGTTTAGTATGCATGAACAATAAGTTTAAGGGTTGGATCTAGCTTCGTTGTCAAGCTAGATCAATTAGGTGACGGATCTAGTTTCGTTGTCAAACTAGATCAAGTAGGTGTCTAGCTAGCTATCATTTCACTGACTAGTCTCTTTTACGCTGGAAACAAGGAAGTGGCCTAAAAACATGGCCCTACACAAGAGTTGGCAAGTTTCACTTGCCTGCAAATTCGACGTCAGAGCACACCGTCCAATGAGTCCAAAAATCACAATTATCCTACGTGCAAAGTCCACCGGCCTAAAGTCCATATTATTAATCTTTGATTAGTGTATTTAAAACGTTTAAAATACTTTAAAATACTGATTTTTAGTCTTGATTAGCATGCAATTGGGTTGGGGTTCCTAGGGGTGCAAAACGTTACCTCAACACGACGCGAAAGCTACACCGGCGTCGGGTAGCGACGCCGGGGGTTGGAATAATAGATTGCGCTCCAAGTCCAGATTCCAATATAGTTTCCTCGCTGGAAAGTTCAGAGCGTCTACCGGAGCAACGGTTCCAGATTCCAAAGCTCGCACGTGCGACGACGGGCTACGACGTGCGACGACGTCGTACGCGACGGATCCTCGAAGAGCAAGCACCTAGGTGGGGCCCACAGTACTCCTAGGGGCCTTTGGGGGACCCACAATAGCTCTGGAGAACTTGGGGGGCCCACGGTGGCAAGCGGTGCGACGGATGCGGGGTTGCGACGAGTGACTCTCGGTCGTACCCCTCCAATGCGGGAGAATTCCTCGGTCGCTGCGAGAGAACGGGGCTGTGCAGCAGCGGGGGTCGGTCACAGCGGCGGGTGCGGGCGTTTCCTTCGGTCAGACCGATAGGGACCGTCGGTCGTGCGCTTGGGATGCGAGGCTGCGGTGTGCAAAGCTTGGGCGCTCGGTCACAGTGGGCGGGGCGACCGGTCAGACACGGAGCGGAGCGGGGCGACGGGGCGGGTCGATGCGGAGCGCTTGTGCGGAGCGGGGCCTCGGTCAGACCGAGGGCCTCTCTCGGCCAAGCGGGGGGAAACGGGCGTGGGCGGCTGCTGCAGCGTGCGGACGGCGAGGATGCGGGGGCGGCTATCGGTCGGAGCGGGCGGATGCGGGGGGTTTTCTCGGTCGTGCGGGGGGCTGAACGTCGCAACGTTGCGACGATTCGTCGCAACGTCCAAAATGAGTTTGGAAGAGGCTAGGGCTAATTTCCTTGGAAAATAGGACTTGCTAGGGGTTGCTTATATAGTATAGATGGGTTGACTTGGTCTAGTGCTAAATATAATAGGATTAGAAGTTTAAAAAGATTTAAAATTTGAAATTCAATTACTCCATCTCATCCAAGGGTTTGACCTGGTCCAAATGAGCTGGAAATTGGCTCAAAAATTCTTTAAAACGTTTAAAACTTAAATAAATTTTATTTGGCCGAAAATAATTTATAAATTAATTATTAAAAATAATATAAAACTTGTAAAAATTATAAAAGTGGTCAAATGAACTCCAAAAATTATAAAATAAATATCGGGGTGATCGTGATGACGAATGTGAGCTAACTAAGAAGACGGATCTCAGATTCGACGTCGGACGACGAAACTAAAAATAGAAACGTCTCCCGTCAAGAGTGAGAATCGTCACGTCTCATCGAGTAAGTTTAAATTGTGGGAAAACGACTCGAGAAACGTCGTTCCAAATTAGTGCCACCATTTAATACCCTCAGAGACGTTCACAACGACATATCACACAAAAGTGTTCACGAGCAAACAAAGTCTAAAACAAACACGTGCACGGCCAAAAGCACGTGCACGAACAACGTACCACGAGAAGTGGTCGTTACATCCTCCCCACCTTAGAATAAAGTCCGTCCTCGGACTTTCTAATATAGCTAGTCGCTCTAATAACTACCCCAAATCAAGTCACATTATATTTCAAACCAAGTATAGTCATTACAAGTGCTTATATATGCACTAGGTAGTCAAACATTAACACTACCAACACGTATATATATACATTCACGTACGTTATTCATTAATACCTATTATAGTCCGTCAACTTCATACATGTATTTCAATCAGGTATATAAACATACATCCCTTATATAACTGCTATTACTTACCTAAACACCAAAACAATATTTCAGATACTTATATAATGATAGTTTCACGCTTAGCCATTACAATCATCGCTCTACCTATATGTAGCTACCTATGCACAAACATCAAGGGTATACTACCCTCTAATAATCCCTAGTATTCATCCAACACCAAACACATCCACACATGTAGTCACACCATACCATTATTAGATCAAGTTCACTATATCTAATATACATATTCACCACTACTATAGTTTCACAATACATAGTCATTCAAATACATGCAAATAGTTCACCATATATTCACATCACGTACGGTCCTATAACTGTATTTACGACACGCCACATATACCATAGTCATCAATACCTATAACTAAGCACATACTTACCCGTGCATGGTGCACACCCATACACGCTAACATTTCATTTACATACACCAATCATACCATTATATAACTAGCACACATACATACCTAGTTTTAGCTAGTACACATACGTTCACATAACAAGTCCTTAGTATTTAGCTATATCACAAGACCAACACCTATAACTATATACTGGCGTAGCGACCCACAATCATGTGCGTAGCACAACCAGGCACAAACAATTCTATCACCATACATACATCAAGCGTTTCTATATTCAAACTACAATCATACATTCAATATACTTAGAGTATACTCACTCAAGCTTGAGTGAGACTCAATACACATATCAGGATATTCTATATACGTAACACGGCATTCATACTTATACCAATACCATTCCAATATTTATACGTCTACCATACAACCATATACATTCCATAAATCAATCACACTTAATATTTAGTCAGGCAATACTCACGTAGTTCAATCATTCTATATACCATAATAATAATAATATAGACATCAACATACGTATAATTATAATACGCTCCCTAATACATGCATACGTATTCATCGTATAGTCTCACACATGTAACATATATATTCACACCATAGCCTACTACCTATAATTAGTACACCAACACCTATGTACATACATAATTAAGATGTACGATAGTCGTGTATACCTCACGGTATGCACGCATGCAACATCCCGCAAAAGCAAGCAATACCAATCAAAATTATAATCCTACCACTATATGTATATCACATATATACTCAGGCAACAAACATAACTACTTACGTCTAAACACTATATATATCTACCTACGAGCACAAACTCACACGTAATAATATATAGATCACTCAATAGGCCTACATACTTATCTATAAGTTCACACATTATCATCACACCTAGCATATACATAGCTTTACCAATCATTTTATTTCAACCATTATAAGTATCTCTAATTACATACACTCCATTAGACATTCCAACGCTAATTCAAATATACACAAGCATCCCTAGTATAGTATAACTATCCACACAAAAATCTATAACTACTAACACACAACAACTTCATAATATCACGAATAACTCCGAGTATATATATATATATACCACACAATAGGCAAGCATCAATATACTATGGGAATTCTCATTCAAGCCCACGTACACAACTTAGGTACGTGTACCACGAGAACCTCACAAGGGCCCAAGGGTCTACTAACAACTAAGAGTTGACACAGACATTGAAGGACCCTAAGGCCTAAGCAATAAAGAGAGATCGGGAGCGTGACGAGGGAAGGATCGATAAGCACGAGTTCAGATAGGACGAATACAAGGAGACGGCTTGGTTAGGGAAAACATTGACTCGATGGTGGTGTTTAGGTTGAGGGAAAAGGGAGATGTAGTGATGCTTATATAGGAGGGGAAAAAGAAAATGTGGTAGGTAGCACAAGTTAAAATACGGGAAATCTGAAAACTACTGTTCTTCAAAAAAGTTGAAATCCCAGTCTGACAAGAAATATTTGGAGATCGATAAAACGAGTTGTTCAAAATAAATTTGAGTCGAACATTCATAATAAGAGAGAAAATGGTCTATTGGTTTTAAAAGTCATTTTAAAAGGAAGTAAAATCATTTACACAAATATTAAGGACATGATTTAGAAAATTTATACGTCAATAATTTAATATAATGTTGCCAAAAATTTTCGAAAGTCAAAGAATGGAATCAAACAACGGAAGAATTTAAAATCAGGTTAAATGCTTTCAAAACTTTAGGCTATGGAAAATTGAAGATAATCAATTTGAAACTACTTTTAGAAAACCAAGGTTTGCCAGAAATGAGAAACTGATTTACACAAGGTTCTTAATATGTGAGCACAACAAGTCTAGTACGGATATAAAAATAATTGAAAGTAGGTATGGTGCACGGAAAATAATAATATTGGCTTAGTATAAGAATTATCGAAATCGAATAGTAAGTCTTTAGGATCAAACCATGGAGGGTCTAAATCAGAAAGAGGTTATGTAAATAGTAATTTTGCAAAAATCTGAAATAGCGAGAACGACGAGCAAAAACCAACTTGCTGGAAGCTGAAATTCCATGTGTCTTGAAAGTATATTAAAGTAAACACGACGTATCATTCGTATAACACAAATAAGAAGGAAATTATAAATCGAATTGGCAAAGCAAAAATAAAATTAATATATGAAAAGACGACATGAGTACGAAAACATAGGCTGGGAAAAATATTATAAGCTAGAGTTCAAAGTTCCGACAAACGTTTTTAAAAATTTAAATCAATGAAGAAGTATGAAGTATAAATATATTAAAATTTTGAACAAATTTAGACCTATCGAAAGATACCTTTGGAAGATTCAAGATTGTAACGGAAAGATTTGAAAATTGACGACGATCGTCATGGGGCGATCTCGTGAATCGAGGCAAGGAAATTGGTCAGGTGATCCAAACATACATACGCCTAGGATATGAATCAGAAGAGGCGACGGAGAAACTCCTTCGGTCGACCAACTAAAAATTAGGAACTAGGCGCTAAGACTTCTAAAGGTTAGACGGTAAAGGAATGCGTTCAGCTTGGTCCGAAATCGTTGAACCCAAAAGCGAACGACCGAAGGAAAATCTAGAAGTCTAATATGGTCAGGGGTAAACAAGGACCACTAAGGTAACTCCTACGGCGGTCAATTGCTAGAAGGGGGTCTAACTATCAATCAGGGGCCTCTAAATAGCAAGCACGGACGTCTAACTAAGTCTTCTAATCACTTAGTGTCCTAAGAAAAATGACTAGACTCAGGGCTTATGACTCGGATGTTGCAATTTATTTAATGGACATTCCGTTATTATCGTTGTTCCGTTAATTCGCAATTGCAAGACTGGACCTGCATGGGCCACCAACAAAACCTGTCACGCCCCGCTTCCCAAAAATATGGAGGCGAAGCGTGAGAAGGTCCGCTCAGACTTGAAGCTACAAAGCTGCAAGTCCGATAAGCGTCGATCAAATTTAAACTGCAGGTCCTTGCAACGCGAACGAAACAAAGATAATAATATTTAAATGAGACAAAAGAGATATCTCAGAATATCCATAAAATAAGTTTCAACATCACAGAAAAAGCCACCAGGCTGAAAAGAAAAGAGTTTAAAGGCCCAAACATGGCCAACAAAGTATAAAGTACAAAACAACGGTGCTACGCACCAATAACTAACAAAAGGCCTAAAACAACATAAAGCTCAACAAAACTCAAAGCATGGTCACCGGTGTCCACCAAAATCCTCCTGGGCAATCATGGACTCAGACTCAGCGTCAGCAACTCATCACGTACACAGCAACGGTCTCTGGCTCAGGTCTAACATGTGACACCCAAAAGAGCAAGGGGCACATGTCAGCAAGTCTACAAGAGACTTGTGCAAGGAAACTGAAAGTAAAGTGAACAACCTAGCAGTTCTAGCATGAATGCGATGACATGGCAGTTTAAAGTATGAGTGCAACAGGTAAGGTAAAGTAAAGTAAAGTACGAGCATGGCATGGCATTCACAAGACAAGTACAAGACAAGGAAAGTAAGCACCTCATGCACAGAGATTCCGCCTTTTGGCTAGAGTGGCTGCACGGCCAGCTCCTAGCTCAAGTAACCGTTTATCCCTACCTCTCCACGTGTATCGGGCATTGGTTTCTGGCCAACACATGAGGCCCGCTTCTGGTCCACGAGCCAGGAAGTGTGTAAACAAGTATGGCGTAGGGGTGCACCTAGCCGGTCCAGGGAACCCGGGCATTGGCTTTTGACCAACACATGAGGCCCGCTTCCCCCGGAAGTAGTTTTCAAGGAGTACAAGTATTGTAGCGTGTGCTACGAATGCAACAATCAATGCATGGATGACATGTAAGATGCAATGCATGGCAGTTAAAAGTGCGTACAGGTAAGGAAAGTAAACGTGACAGTTTAGTATGCATGAACAATAAGTTTAAGGGTTGGATCTAGCTTCGTTGTCAAGCTAGATCAATTAGGTGACGGATCTAGTTTCGTTGTCAAACTAGATCAAGTAGGCGTCTAGCCAGCTATCATTTCACTGACTAGTCTCTTTTACGCTGGAAACAAGGAAGTGGCCTAAAAACATGGCCCTACACAAGAGTTGGCAAGTTTCACTTGCCTGCAAATTCGACGTCAGAGCACACCGTCCAATGAGTCCAAAAATCACAATTATCCTACGTGCAAAGTCCACCGGCCTAAAGTCCATATTATTAATCTTTGATTAGTGTATTTAAAACGTTTAAAATACTTTAAAATACTGATTTTTAGTCTTGATTAGCATGCAATTGGGTTGGGGTTCCTAGGGGTGCAAAACGTTACCTCAACACGACGCGAAAGCTACACCGGCGTCGGGTAGCGACGCCGGGGGTTGGAATAATAGATTGCGCTCCAAGTCCAGATTCCAATATAGTTTCCTCGCTGGAAAGTTCAGAGCGTCTACCGGAGCAACGGTTCCAGATTCCAAAGCTCGCACGTGCGACGACGGGCTACGACGTGCGACGACGTTGTACGCGACGGATCCTCGAAGAGCAAGCACCTAGGTGGGGCCCACAGTACTCCTAGGGGCCTTTGGGGGACCCACAATAACTCTGGAGAACTTGGGGGGCCCACGGTGGCAAGCGGTGCGACGGATGCGGGGTTGCGACGAGTGACTCTCGGTCGTACCCCTCCAATGCGGGAGAATTCCTCGGCGCTGCGAAAGAACGGGGCTGTGCAGCAGCGGGGGTCGGTCACAGCGGCGGGTGCGGGCGTTTCCTTCGGTCAGACCGATAGGGACCGTCGGTCATGCGCTTGGGATGCGAGGCTGCGGTGTGCAAAGCTTGGGCGCTCGGTCACAGCGGGCGGGGCGACCGGTCAGACACGGAGCGGAGCGGGGCGACGGGGCGGGTCGATGCGGAGCGCTTGTGCGGAGCGGGGCCTCGGTCAGACCGAGGGCCTCTCTCGGCCAAGCGGGGGGAAACGGGCGTGGGCGGCTGCTGCAGCGTGCGGACGGCGAGGATGCGGGGGCGGCTATCGGTCGGAGCGGGCGGATGCGGGGGGTTTTCTCGGTCGTGCGGGGGGCTGAACGTCGCAACGTTGCGACGATTCGTCGCAACGTCCAAAATGAGTTTGGAAGAGGCTAGGGCTAATTTCCTTGGAAAATAGGACTTGCTAGGGGTTGCTTATATAGTATAGATGGGTTGACTTGGTCTAGTGCAAAATATAATAGGATTAGAAGTTTAAAAAGATTTAAAATTTGAAATTCAATTACTCCATCTCATCCAAGGGTTTGACCTGGTCCAAATGAGCTGGAAATTGGCTCAAAAATTCTTTAAAACGTTTAAAACTTAAATAAATTTTATTTGGCCGAAAATAATTTATAAATTAATTATTAAAAATAATATAAAACTTGTAAAAATTATAAAAGTGGTCAAATGAACTCCAAAAATTATAAAATAAATATCGGGGTGATCGTGATGACGAATGTGAGCTAACTAAGAAGACGGATCTCAGATTCGACGTCGGACGACTAAACTAAAAATAGAAACGTCTCCCGTCAAGAGTGAGAATCGTCACGTCTCATCGAGTAAGTTTAAATTGTGGGAAAATGACTCGAGAAACGTCGTTCCAAATTAGTGCCACCATTTAATACCCCCAGAGACGTTCACAACGACATATCACACAAAAGTGTTCACGAGTAAACAAAGTCTAAAACAAACACGTGCACGGCCAAAAGCACGTGCACGAACAACGTACCACGAGAAGTGGTCGTTACATCCTCCCCACCTTAGAATAAAGTCCGTCCTCGGACTTTCTAATATAGCTAGTCGCTCTAATAACTACCCCAAATCAAGTCACATTATATTTCAAACCAAGTATAGTCATTACAAGTGCTTATATATGCACTAGGTAGTCAAACATTAACACTACCAACACGTATATATATACATTCACGTACGTTATTCATTAATACCTATTATAGTCCGTCAACTTCATACATGTATTTCAATCAGGTATATAAACATACATCCCTTATATAACTGCTATTACTTACCTAAACACCAAAACAATATTTCAGATACTTATATAATGATAGTTTCACGCTTAGCCATTACAATCATCGCTCTACCTATATGTAGCTACCTATGCACAAACATCAAGGGTATACTACCCTCTAATAATCCCTAGTATTCATCCAACACCAAACACATCCACACATGTAGTCACACCATACCATTATTAGATCAAGTTCACTATATCTAATATACATATTCACCACTACTATAGTTTCACAATACATAGTCATTCAAATACATGCAAATAGTTCACCATATATTCACATCACGTACGGTCCTATAACTGTATTTACGACACGCCACATATACCATAGTCATCAATACCTATAACTAAGCACATACTTACCCGTGCATGGTGCACACCCATACACGCTAACATTTCATTTACATACACCAATCATACCATTATATAACTAGCACACATACATACCTAGTTTTAGCTAGTACACATACGTTCACATAACAAGTCCTTAGTATTTAGCTATATCACAAGACCAACACCTATAACTATATACTGGCGTAGCGACCCACAATCATGTGCGTAGCACAACCAGGCACAAACACTTCTATCACCATACATACATCAAGCGTTTCTATATTCAAACTACAATCATACATTCAATATACTTAGAGTATACTCACTCAAGCTTGAGTGAGACTCAATACACATATCAGGATATTCTATATACGTAACACGGCATTCATACTTATACCAATACCATTCCAATATTTATACGTCTACCATACAACCATATACATTCCATAAATCAATCACACTTAATATTTAGTCAGGCAATACTCACGTAGTTCAATCATTCTATATACCATAATAATAATAATATAGACATCAACATACGTATAATTATAATACGCTCCCTAATACATGCATACGTATTCATCGTATAGTCTCACACATGTAACATATATATTCACACCATAGCCTACTACCTATAATTAGTACACCAACACCTATGTACATACATAATTAAGATGTACGATAGTCGTGTATACCTCACGGTATGCACGCATGCAACATCCCGCAAAAGCAAGCAATACCAATCAAAATTATAATCCTACCACTATATGTATATCACATATATACTCAGGCAACAAACATAACTACTTACGTCTAAACACTATATATATCTACCTACGAGCACAAACTCACACGTAATAATATATATATCACTCAATAGGCCTACATACTTATCTATAAGTTCACACATTATCATCACACCTAGCATATACATAGCTTTACCAATCATTTTATTTCAACCATTATAAGTATCTCTAATTACATACACTCCATTAGACATTCCAACGCTAATTCAAATATACACAAGCATCCCTAGTATAGTATAACTATCCACACAAAAATCTATAACTACTAACACACAACAACTTCATAATATCACGAATAACTCCGAGTATATATATATATATACCACACAATAGGCAAGCATCAATATACTATGGGAATTCTCATTCAAGCCCACGTACACAACTTAGGTACGTGCACCACGAGAACCTCACAAGGGCCCAAGGGTCTACTAACAACTAAGAGTTGACAAAGACATTGAAGGACCCTAAGGCCTAAGCAATAAAGAGAGATCGGGAGCGTGACGAGGGAAGGATCGATAAGCACGAGTTCAAATAGGACGAATACAAGGAGACGGCTTGGTTAGGGAAAACATTGACTCGATGGTGGTGTTTAGGTTGAGGGAAAAGGGAGATGTAGTGATGCTTATATAGGAGGGGAAAAAGAAAATGTGGTAGGTAGCACAAGTTAAAATACGGGAAATCTGAAAACTACTGTTCTTCAAAAAAGTTGAAATCCCAGTCTGACAAGAAATATTTGGAGATCGATAAAACGAGTTGTTCAAAATAAATTTGAGTCGAACATTCATAATAAGAGAGAAAATGGTCTATTGGTTTTAAAAGTCATTTTAAAAGGAAGTAAAATCATTTACACAAATATTAAGGACATGATTTAGAAAATTTATACGTCAATAATTTAATATAATGTTGCCAAAAATTTTCGAAAGTCAAAGAATGGAATCAAACAACGGAAGAATTTAAAATCAGGTTAAATGCTTTCAAAACTTTAGGCTATGGAAAATTGAAGATAATCAATTTGAAACTACTTTTAGAAAACCAAGGTTTGCCAGAAATGAGAAACTGATTTACACAAGGTTCTTAATATGTGAGCACAACAAGTCTAGTACGGATATAAAAATAATTGAAAGTAGGTATGGTGCACGGAAAATAATAATATTGGCTTAGTATAAGAATTATCGAAATCGAATAGTAAGTCTTTAGGATCAAACCATGGAGGGTCTAAATCAGAAAGAGGTTATGTAAATAGTAATTTTGCAAAAATCTGAAATAGCGAGAACGACGAGCAAAAACCAACTTGCTGGAAGCTGAAATTCCATGTGTCTTGAAAGTATATTAAAGTAAACACGACGTATCATTCGTATAACACAAATAAGAAGGAAATTATAAATCAAATTGGCAAAGCAAAAATAAAATTAATATATGAAAAGACGACATGAGTACGAAAACATAGGCTGGGAAAAATATTATAAGCTAGAGTTCAAAGTTCCGACAAACGTTTTTAAAAATTTAAATCAATGAAGAAGTATGAAGTATAAATATATTAAAATTTTGAACAAATTTAGACCTATCGAAAGATACCTTTGGAAGATTCAAGATTGTAACGGAAAGATTTGAAAATTGACGACGATCGTCATGGGGCGATCTCGTGAATCGAGGCAAGGAAATTGGTCAGGTGATCCAAACATACATACGCCTAGGATATGAATCAGAAGAGGCGACGGAGAAACTCCTTCGGTCGACCAACTAAAAATTAGGAACTAGGCGCTAAGACTTCTAAAGGTTAGACGGTAAAGGAATGCGTTCAGCTTGGTCCGAAATCGTTGAACCCAAAAGCGAACGACCGAAGGAAAATCTAGAAGTCTAATATGGTCAGGGGTAAACAAGGACCACTAAGGTAACTCCTACGGCGGTCAATTGTTAGAAGGGGGTCTAACTATCAATCAGGGGCCTCTAAATAGCAAGCACGGACGTCTAACTAAGTCTTCTAATCACTTAGTGTCCTAAGAAAAATGACTAGACTCAGGGCTTATGACTCGGATGTTGCAATTTATTTAATGGACATTCCGTTATTATCGTTGTTCCGTTAATTCGCAATTGCAAGACTGGACCTGCATGGGCCACTAACAAAACCTGTCACGCCCCACTTCCCAAAAATATGGAGGCGAAGCGTGAGAAGGTCTGCTCAGACTTGAAGCTACAAAGCTGCAAGTCCGATAAGCGTCGATCAAATTTAAACTGCAGGTCCTTGCAACGCGAACGAAACAAAGATAATAATATTTAAATGAGACAAAAGAGATATCTCAGAATATCCATAAAATAAGTTTCAACATCACAGAAAAAGCCACCAGGCTGAAAAGAAAAGAGTTTAAAGGCCCAAACATGGCCAACAAAGTATAAAGTACAAAACAACGGTGCTACGCACCAATAACTAACAAAAGGCCTAAAACAACATAAAGCTCAACAAAACTCAAAGCATGGTCACCGGTGTCCACCAAAATCCTCCTGGGCAATCATGGACTCAGACTCAGCGTCAGCAACTCATCACGTACACAGCAACGGTCTCTGGCTCAGGTCTAACATGTGACACCCAAAAGAGCAAGGGGCACATGTCAGCAAGTCTACAAGAGACTTGTGCAAGGAAACTGAAAGTAAAGCGAACAACCTAGCAGTTCGAGCATGAATGCGATGACATGGCAGTTTAAAGTATGAGTGCAACAGGTAAGGTAAAGTAAAGTAAAGTACGAGCATGGCATGGCATTCACAAGACAAGTACAAGACAAGGAAAGTAAGCACCTCGTGCACAGAGATTCCGCCTTTTGGCTAGAGTGGCTGCACGGCCAGCTCCTAGCTCAAGTAACCGTTTATCCCTACCCCTCCACGTGTATCGGGCATTGGTTTCTGGCCAACACATGAGGCCCGCTTCTGGTCCACGAGCCAGGAAGTGTGTAAACAAGTATGGCGTAGGGGTGCACCTAGCCGGTCCAGGGAACCCGGGCATTGGCTTTTGACCAACACATGAGGCCCGCTTCCCCCGGAAGTAGTTTTCAAGGAGTACAAGTATTGTAGCGTGTGCTACGAATGCAACAATCAATGCATGGATGACATGTAAGATGCAATGCATGGCAGTTAAAAGTGCGTACAGGTAAGGAAAGTAAACGTGACAGTTTAGTATGCATGAACAATAAGTTTAAGGGTTGGATCTAGCTTCGTTGTCAAGCTAGATCAATTAGGTGACGGATCTAGTTTCGTTGTCAAACTAGATCAAGTAGGCGTCTAGCCAGCTATCATTTCACTGACTAGTCTCTTTTACGCTGGAAACAAGGAAGTGGCCTAAAAACATGGCCCTACACAAGAGTTGGCAAGTTTCACTTGCCTGCAAATTCGACGTCAGAGCACACCGTCCAATGAGTCCAAAAATCACAATTATCCTACGTGCAAAGTCCACCGGCCTAAAGTCCATATTATTAATCTTTGATTAGTGTATTTAAAACGTTTAAAATACTTTAAAATACTGATTTTTAGTCTTGATTAGCATGCAATTGGGTTGGGGTTCCTAGGGGTGCAAAACGTTACCTCAACACGACGCGAAAGCTACACCGGCGTCGGGTAGCGACGCCGGGGGTTGGAATAATAGATTGCGCTCCAAGTCCAGATTCCAATATAGTTTCCTCGCTGGAAAGTTCAGAGCGTCTACCGGAGCAACAGTTCCGGATTCCAAAGCTCGCACGTGCGACGACGGGCTACGACGTGCGACGACGTCGTACGCGACGGATCCTCGAAGAGCAAGCACCTAGGTGGGGCCCACAGTACTCCTAGGGGCATTTGGGGGACCCACAATAACTCTGGAGAACTTGGGGGGGCCCACGGTGGCAAGCGGTGCGACGGATGCGGGGTTGCGACGAGTGACTCTCGGTCGTACCCCTCCAATGCGGGAGAATTCCTCGGTCGCTGCGAGAGAACGGGGCTGTGCAGCAGCGGGGGTCGGTCACAGCGGCGGGTGCGGGCGTTTCCTTCGGTCAGACCGATAGGGACCGTCGGTCGTGCGCTTGGGATGCGAGGCTGCGGTGTGCAAAGCTTGGGCGCTCGGTCACAGCGGGCGGGGCGACCGGTCAGACACGGAGCGGAGCGGGGCGACGGGGCGGGTCGATGCGGAGCGCTTGTGCGGAGCGGGGCCTCGGTCAGACCGAGGGCCTCTCTCGGCCAAGCGGGGGGAAACGGGCGTGGGCGGCTGCTGCAGCGTGCGGACGGCGAGGATGCGGGGGCGGCTATCGGTCGGAGCGGGCGGATGCGGGGGGTTTTCTCGGTCGTGCGGGGGGCTGAACGTCGCAACGTTGCGACGATTCGTCGCAACGTCCAAAATGAGTTTGGAAGAGGCTAGGGCTAATTTCCTTGGAAAATAGGACTTGCTAGGGGGTTGCTTATATAGTATAGATGGGTTGACTTGGTCTAGGGCTAAATATAATAGGATTAGAAGTTTAAAAAGATTTAAAATTTGAAATTCAATTACTCCATCTCATCCAAGGGTTTGACCTGGTCCAAATGAGCTGGAAATTGGCTCAAAAATTCTTTAAAACGTTTAAAACTTAAATAAATTTTATTTGGCCAAAAATAATTTATAAATTAATTATTAAAAATAATATAAAACTTGTAAAAATTATAAAAGTGGTCAAATGAACTCCAAAAATTATAATATAAATATCGGGGTGATCGTGATGACGAATGTGAGCTAACTAAGAAGACGGATCTCAGATTCGACGTCGGACGACGAAACTAAAAATAGAAACGTCTCCCGTCAAGAGTGAGAATCGTCACGTCTCATCGAGTAAGTTTAAATTGTGGGAAAACGACTCGAGAAACATCGTTCCAAATTAGTGCCACCATTTAATACCCTCAGAGACGTTCACAAAGACATATCACACAAAAGTGTTCACGAGCAAACAAAGTCTAAAACAAACACGTGCACGGCCAAAAGCACGTGCACGAACAACGTACCACGAGAAGTGGTCGTTACATATATAGAATTGGAGCAATCAAAATGAAGCGTATAATAAGTCCTTGATCATACAGTAATGCAATGGATCTCGGGAATCAACAATTATTTACTCAACGCGCAAACCGCGGAATACCAACGCGAAAATCTCGTAATCCCAATTATTTTAGCATCTGGATCAAAATAGGTTAATTACTCTCCGCGCATAACAATGAAACTCAACGATTTTTTGCCTGGATCAACATTGATGCTAATAGGAAACTTACTCCCGACAATACTACTCTCCACTAAGATTTTTTAATACATTTTATTCGACACGCACCCCGGGCTAAATAATACAGAAGAGAGAAACCATTATAATTGATCACCGCGCAAAACGCATGGAAAACGGGAATTGCTCAATGCGTGCAAAACAGATGGGTCAATGAGGATGTGACTGCTGCAGTACCATATTAACTGTGTGGCTACATCGAAGACCCCGTCAAGCTACAGAAGGGTGCTCGTGAATAAGAAAATACTGCTCCTGAATCTACAGCTGATTGATACCACACATATGATTTTCCCAAGAATTTATGACCGGTGGCAAGTAAGGTGGAAAAATTTATAGCCGTTACATAAGGGCTCAACGTTCAGTACCAAAAATTTGCCCGTTTTGCGCTTTGAGCATATTTGTGAGATGTTATAAGTTTACTCCCACTGCGCGCCACCGCAGTGAATCAATCAAATTCCAAATTTCATCATACTTAGTCTGAATTCCAACCAACCCTACATCCAAACTTTTAGATTTAAGTCTTATTATACTTGTTCAATCTGAAAACATTGTAGATTAAACCGGATACTTATTCACTCTGACTCAGAAACTACATACAAACTTTAAAAATAAATCTGATACCTTTTCAATCTGAAGGCATATTCAATAGAATTCACAAACTGCTTGCAAAATTATAGATTAAATCTCATACATATTCAAATTGATGACATTTTGAAAATTAACCAGCCATTCAAATATATTGCTGTACATACAGACTGATACAGATCCAAACTGATTCATTAGCCTATGCTCTTACAAACTGATACATATGATTAAGCCTGGATGGCGGCCCTTGGTCATATAGGTTGGCGGTGCATGGCTACCGTCCCTCTGAGGCAACAGCAATCCCTCCTTTTGTTTTCGATCTCTTGGTTCGAATCCAAATTGAATAAGAAAACGAAGAACAATTGAGTGGGAATATGGTGAAATTACTGTAACCATTGATCCAGACGTTCTAGACTGCTTCGTTTGATGCGAGCCCTTGCGCCCGCCTATGTTCCAGGTTCAAAAATCCATGTTTTTGAACCTGGAACATTGGCGGGCGCAACGGCTCGCATCCAACGAAGCATTCTAGAACGTCTGGATCAATGGTTACAGTAATTTCGATACTTCCTGGGCCCGAGGACGTTGTTCGTGCTTCAATCTTGAAGGGTATTCCGAAGGAGCGGACAAAGTTCGATGATCTTAAGAAGGATGAGATGATCCTCGATCGCTAAAAGCAAAAAAATGAACTGTTAAAAAGCTTGGGGGAGGCGTCCATAACAATCTATAACCATCTAGTTACCTCGGTCGACCATCGTCGTTACGTTTATTATCGTCGTTGCCGACTGTCGGCAACAGTGAAACATGATAGGAGTGTCGTCATTGCACGCGTCGTCGTAACCGGCTGTCAAGTATGTATCATACTTGACACAATGTGCTGGTTATGTCCCCCTGATCAGTACTTCTTGGGCGGTTGACCTGGGTGCCCAGTTTCGGGGACTGTCATATGGAAACCCTTTTTCGGGAATCCCTGATTATAAATGGACGAACAGCTGAATGAATGCTATCGTGCATGCTTGATAGCAATATCTGATATCTATATCAAGCATGCACGAACAGCTGAAGGACTTACTGTTTCAATAGGAAGGTTGTGGGGGCAAATAAAAAAGAAGATGATGGAAGAAAGTAGATGAACTTGTGAGAAGATGAGTGCTCCTTGTCCGCCAATTTTATAGGGGAATTGGAGCAATCAAAATGAAGCGTATAATAAGTCCTTGATCCTACAGTAATGCAATGGATCTCGGGAATCAACAATTATTTACTCAACGCGCAAACCGCGGAATACCAACGCGAAAATCTCGTAATCCCAATTATTTTAGCATCTGGATCAAAATTGGTTAATTACTCTCCGCGCATAACAAGGAAACTCAACGATTTTTCGCCTGGATCAACATTGATGCTAATAGGAAAATTACTCCCGACAATACTGCTCTCCACTAAGATTTTTTAATACATTTTATTCGACACGCACCCCGGCTAAATAATACAGAAGAGAGAAACTATTATAATTGATTCTCGCGCAAAACGCATGGAAAAGGGGAATTGCTCAATGCGCACAACGCAGATGGGTCAATGAGGATGTGACTGCTGCAGTACCATATTAACTGTGTGGCTACATCGAAGACCCCGTCAAGCTACAGAAGGGTGCTCGTGAATAAGAAAATACTGCTCCTGAATCTACTGCTGATTGATACCAGACATGTGATTTTCCCAAGAATGTATGACCAGTGGCAAGTGAGCTGGCAAAATTAATATTTTGGCCGTTGTGCGCGGTTAGCAAATTTTTAATGGTTTAAAAATTTGCTCAAAGCGCACAACAAGTATCGCCAGATGGTCACTTTGACCCGGTGTGCGCGTTCAGCAAATTTGTTATGGCTAACATAATTTCGCAAAGCGCACAACATGCAGAATTATGACCGTTGTGCGCGTTAAGCTCTATAGTTGCGTCGATGACAAATTTGCTCAACCCCCCACGGGAATAAATTTGACCATTTTGCGCTTTGAGCATATTTGTGAGATGCTATAATTTTAATTCCACCTCGCAGTGCTCGCAACAGCGCAGTGAATCAATCACATTCCAAATTTCATCATACTTAACGCGCACAACCAGCAGAATTATGCCCGTTGTGCGCGTTTAGGTAAAGTGTAGATTAAGTCTCATACATATTCTAGTTGATGTTAATTTGAAAATGACCCAGCCATTCAAATATATTGATGTACATACTGATACAGATCCAAACTGATTCATTAGCCTATGCTCTTACAAACTGAAACATGTGATTGTCGGTGTGATCTGCGTGCTTCCCCGTCAACTTCCGCGAGTTCACCGGGCGACCATCTTCGTTCCGTTTATTACCGTCGTTGCTGGCTATGAGTGTAGTCATAGCATGCGTCGGTGTAACCTGCAGTCGGGTATGTAGCCATTTCAAAGACACCTAGAGAAACTCCGATTCACATGAGGCGTCGAACAACACCAAATGGTTGCATAACAAATAGAATGAGCTTTTTATCTTCGCGATCGGAAAGAACAGGAGGGAGTGTTTGTGTGTCATAGACGAGGTATAGTGAAATGATGAAGGATTTAATGGTTTGGATGGAGTTTATAAAGAGGAGATGGATATGGAGTGTATAGTCGAGGAGTGGAAGGCGAAATGCTCACATATGGAAGGCATTCATCGGGCATGCATGTTTATAAATGGACGATAGCCCTTCGTTACGTTTATTACCACCATTGCGTAAGTTTCCAACAGCAACCATTTAGCTTTACGTGAAAAGATAACTGGTTGAATTCCATCGTCCATTTCTACCGTAAGCGTCAGGCATTAGGGCTCGCTGTAGGATAACGGAGTATACTCATCAATTTGAATGGTCAATTTCACACTAAATGGACCGTGAAGGCCCTGGAGAAGCGTATGAAATCAGAGGCCTACAGGCTGATGCAGTCGCCTCCCGGATATGCTTCTCTCCCTGGTCTGCGAAGTGCGAAGAGAAGAATGGCCCCCCGGGCCTTTGCGCCCTGGATGTCTGCACTGGGTCACATAGGTTGGCGGTGCATGGCTACCGGCCCTCTGAGGCACAAGCACTCCCTCCTGTTCTTTTCGATCTCTTGGCTCGCAGCCAAAATTGGAAATCCCCAGGAGGAAAGGGACAATTATGATCTGCTTCATCCACAGTCAGAGTTGCCCAATTTGGCTGCGAGCCAAGAGATCGAAAAGAACAGAAGGGAGTGCTTGTGCCTCAGAGAGACGGTAGCCATGCACCGCCAACCTAATTGACCCAGAGCAGCCAACCAGGGCGCAAAGGCCTGGGGGGCCATTCTTCTCTTCGCAGACCAGGGAGAGAAGCATATCCGGGAGGCGACTGCATCAGCCTGTAGGCCTCCGATTTCATACGCTTCTCCAGGGCCTTCACGGCATTCACGGTCCATTTATAGTGTAAAACGACCGATCAAATTGATGAGTATTAAGTCCGTTATCCTACAGTAATGCTAAGGATCTCGGGAATGAACATCTTATTTACTCAACACGTAATCCCACGGAGAAAAACGCGTAATCCTAAGAATTTTAGGGTCAGCTGAAAAAGAGGCAATTTACTCTCCCCACAGGACAAGGATACCGAACCGTTTTGCGCCTTGAATTACTCTCCGTCGAACACTCGAAAAATTATTTATTTTCCAGCGCATCAAAAACAATCAAATTGTTTCTGTTGTGAGTGCGGTTTAATTGGTTCCACTATAAGCCCTTGTGTGTAATGTGGATTGTGGAGTCCTCAGATGTGAGACCGTGTGTGTAAAGCGGATGTATATTGATTCACACTATGACTTTTAACCACCGCGCACGACGCGCACAACGGATAATTGATATCAGCCCTTCGTTGAGTTTATTACCGTCATAGCTTGGTAACGGCTATTTATTACAAATGTATTTTACAAGGCACATGACCAAATTTAATAAGTTTAGAACCGATGGAAATATCTCAATTATACATACTACCTGAGACCATTATTGGATATTTTTCGAGCAAATTTTAAAATATTTACAACATTACAAGAAATACTAAATACTTAAAAATTAAAAAAATTAACATTGAAGAATAATATTATTTATAGTTTTCTTTCATGCAGAAACAATGTATTAGATTAACAATGTATGCAGAAACAAGTATCGCCAGGTGTTCACTTTGAGCCGGAGTGCGCGTTCTCAAATTTGTTATGGCTAACATAATTGCGCAAAGCGCACAACATGCAGAATTATGCCCGTTTAGCGCGTTAAGCTCTATAGTTGCGTCAATGACAAATTTGCTCAACGCCCCCACGGGAATAAATTTGACCGTTTTGCTCTTTGATCATATTTGTGAGATGCTATAAGTTTACTCCCACTGCGCGCCACCGCAGTGAATCAATCAAATTCCAAATTTTATCATACTTACTCTGAATCCCAACCACGCCTACATCCAAACTTTTAGATTTAAGTCTTATTATACTTGTTCAATCTGAAAACATTGTAGATTAAACCGGATACTTATTCACTCTGACTCAGAAACTACATACAAACTTTAAAAATAAATCTGATACCTTTTCAATCTGAAGGCATATTCAATCGACTTCATAAACTGCATGCAAAATTTTAGATTAAATCTCATACATATTCAAATTGATGACATTTTGAAAATTACCCAGCCATTCAAATATATTGATATACATACTGAATTACTGATACAGATCCAAACTGATTCATTAGCCTATGGCCCTATGCTCTTACAAACTGAGGGGTTCTCGTGAATATACAAAAGACTGTTCGTAAATCTACAGCTGATTGATACCAGACATGTGTATTTCTCAAGAATGTTTGACCGCCGGTGGGACTTGAGCTGAAAAAATTAATAGCCGCTTACATAATTGCTCAACGCCCAGAACCAACTAATTTATGGCCGTTGTGCGCGTTGATGATATTTATAATGGTTACTTTAATTGCGCAAAGTGCACAACAAGCACAGCCAGAGCCAGCTGTTCGCTTTGAGCATCTAAGGTATTTTATGGACAATTGTTTAACGCGCACAACCAGCAGAATTTACTCGTTGTGCGCGTTAAGCTGATGTTTCATCGATGACAAATTTTCTCAACACGACCACGGGAATATATTTAATCATACTTATTCTGAATCCCAATCAAGCCTACTTGCAAGCTTTTAGATTTAAGTCTTATTATACTTGTTCAATCTGGAAACATTGTAGATTAAACCGGATACTTATTCCATCTGACTCAGAAACTACATGCAAACTTTAAAATTAAATCAGATACTTATGCAAGCTGAAGGCATATTCAATCGAATTCAACTATATTGATGTACATACTGATACAGACACAAACTGATTCATTAGCCTATGCGCTTACAAACTGATACATATGATTGTCTACGTAGATGTTTGCAATGAAGGGATCGCTGTAGGATAACGGACTTATACTCATCAATTTGAATGGTCAATTTCACTATAAATTGACCGTGAACGCCCTCAAAAATTTCTCTTTGTGTTTGACATTACCCTCAAAAATTACTCACACCGCAACATCTGTATAAACTGTATATTCACGAGCTCAACAACTGTAGACTCACGAGTTCTTTCCATTACTCACAGTAAATCAACTGTAGTCTCATCCTCATCCATGGGCAGTCCAAATCGTCTATAATAAATGGCGTCTCATTCTAAAATGTTGGTAACTGCTAATTTGATTGCAGCATTCAAAACCTCTCAATAGATACGCAGTTAAAGCCTCGCTTTAATACGCAGCATTCAAAGCCTATTTTAATACTCGTTTAATATTTGACCGTTTGAATTCATAACAGCTATTTTTTGAATTCTATTTATATCCCACTGCTTTCCCCAAGAAAATACACGGAAAAACTGCTTCCTCCAAAAATTCTTCTGTTCTTCATCCCGTTCTCCTGGGTAGCTATACTTTGCAAAATCCAAAGTCTCTGGCCAAGTGTGGACGCGGCCAGGGGCTGCTGTGTTAACCTTTGGGAGCAACCGGCAACTACCACCGAGGTCGCGCCTCAGCGGTTTCAATTACATCTGCCAAGTATTCTTCTTCTCGGATCTTCCTCGTATAGCCACGGTATTCTACATATTTTTCTTACAATATATTTGTTTCTCAGTTTAACCGGACAAATTCTAACCATTGCTTCGTTCTGCTTGATGTAGAAATATACCATGGTAAATGGAAGATAAAATTGAAAGTTACTCCTGCTATTTCAATGTGGAGTCGTGGACCATTTCCTTCATGATGTAGATGCCTGTAAAGAGAATGGGATGGCGGTAGAAGATGACTCCAATGAAATCAGTCTAACTTCGCAACCAAAATGCACCTTCAAGAATGTTGTCGCTTTGCATGTAAAACTTCCGATAGGATTCCTGCTGCCCTTCATCGGAATGGCCCTCGACATATTTAGCAGATTGATGGTTGTGCCTGCCCTCAATGACTGTTAACCTTCACTCCTCACCGCCAACGCCGACGCCCACCATTACCACGCAATGAGAACAGACATTGACACTTCTTGGTTTTAACTGGCCTGTCGGTCGTTTTTTCCTTTCGGTGTCACCTGTAAACCCCGCTTCTTTCACATGCAAAGTAAACAAATATGTCGATGGCCATTCCGATGAAGGGCAGTAGCTGGGAATGGAGATGGATCAGTGAGAGATTTGGCAAATAGCACGCTGAGGCCGGCTGAGATTTTGAAAGTCCAACCTTCCATGCAAATCAATTTATAATGCACGTCACCGAGTAAAAAGGGACAACAAGAATGTTGATATTGAAAAAAATTCTGTATAAAATTGATGTTAGGTTTTGTGCAAAATAATCACTTGTTGTAAGAAATTAAAAGATATGTTTACCCATATTGCTACCTTCGTATGGAGATTTCACCACACTTGTCACTTGTGATTTTTAAGCCCCGCGGACGACGCGCACGAGGAACGACGGGGGTAAGTTTGCCCGTCGTGCGCGCGGATGGTAATTGCTGCACACTTGTGCGTTTTAACCCCCGCGGACGACGGGGTTAATTTTGCCCGTCGTGCGATCGGATGGAAACTTCTGCACACTAGGCGTTTTAACCCACGCGCACGACGGGGTAAGTTTGCCCGTCGTGCGCGCGGATGGAAATTGCTTTAAGATTGCGTTTTCCCCCTCGCGCACGACGGGGGTAATTTGGCCCGTCGTGCGCACGGCTGTAAATTAATATTTCACTTGTGCGTTTGCCCGCACACGACGCGCATGACGGGGGTATTTTGCCCGTCGTGCGCGCGGATGGAAATTGCCCGACACTTGTGCGTTTTAAGTCCCGCGGACGACGCGCACGACGGGGGTTATTTTGACCGTCGTGCGCGCGGATGGAAAATGCTGCACACTTGTGCGTTTTAACCCCCGCGCACGACGGGGTTAATTTTGTCCGTCGTGCGCGCGGATGGAAATTGCTTTACAGATTGCGTTTCCCCCCTCGCGCACGACGGGGGTAATTTGGCCCGTCGTGCGCACGACTGAAAATTGCTCACACTTGTGCGTTTGCCCGACACGACGCGCACGACGGGGGTTATTTTGCCCGTCGTGCGCGCGGATGTGAATTGCTGCACACTTGTGCGTTTTAACCCCCGCGGATGACGGGGTTAATTTTGTCCGCCGTGCGCTCGGATGGAAATTGCTCCTCACTAGGCGTTTTAACCTACGCGCACGACTGGGGTAAGTTTGCCCGTCGTGCGCGCGGATGGACATTGCTTTACAGATTGCGTTTTCCCCCTCACGCACGACGGGGGTAATTTGGCCCGTCGTGCGCACGGCGGTAAATTGCTCCACACTTGTGCGTTTGCCCGCACACGACGCGCACGACGGGGGTTATTTTGCCCGTCGTGCATGCGGATGGAAATTGCTCGACACTTGTGCGTTTTAAGCCCCGCGGACGACGCGCACGACGGGGGTTATTTTGCCCGTCGTGCGCGCGGATGTGAATTTCTTTACACTAGGCGTTTTAACCCACGCGCACGACGGGGGTAAGTTTGCCCGTCGTGGGCGCGGATGGAAATTGCTTTACAGATTGCGTTTTCCCCCTCACGCACGACGGGGGAATTTGGCCCGTCCTGCGCACGGCTGTAAATATTTCCACCCTTGTGCGTTTGCCCGCACACGACGCACACGACGGAGGTAATTTTGCCCGTCGTGCGCTCGGATGGAAATTGCTCCACACTAGGCGTTTTAACCCACGCGCACGACGGGGGTAAGTTTGCCCGTCGTGCGCACGGCTGTAAATTGCTCATCACCTGTGCGTTGCCCGCACAGGACGCGCACGACGGGGGTAATTTTGCCCGTCGTGCGCGCGGATGTGAATTTCTTCACACTAGGCGTTTTAACCCACGCGCACGACGGGGGTAAGTTTGCTCGTCGTGCGTGCGGATGGAAATTGCTTAACATATTGCGTTTTCCTCCTCGCGCACGACGGGGGTAATTTTGCCCGTCGTGCGCTCGGATGGAAATTGCTCCACACTAGGCGTTTTAACCCACGCGCACGACGGGGGTAAGTTTGCCCGTCGTGCGCACGGCTGTAAATTGCTCCTCACCTGTGCGTTGCCCGCACAGGACGTGCACGACGGGGGTAATTTTGCCCGTCGTGCGCGCGGATGTGAATTTCTTCACACTAGGCGTTTTAACCCACGCGCACGACAGGGGTAAGTTTGTACGTCGTGCGCGCGGGATGGAAATTGCTTAACAGATTGCGTTTTCCTCCTCGCGCACGACGGGGGGTAATTTTGCACGTCGTGCGCTCGGATGGAAATTGCTCCACATTAGGCGTTTTAACCCACGCGCACGACGGGGGTAAGTTTTCCCGTCGTGCGCACAGCTGTAAATTGCTCCTCACCTGTGCGTTGCCCGCACAGGACGCGCACGACGGGGGTAATTTTGCCCGTCGTGCGCGCGGATGTGAATTTCTTCACACTAGGCGTTTTAACCCACGCGCACGACGGGGGTAAGTTTGCCCGTCGTGCGCGCGGATGGAAATTGCTTTACAGATTGCGTTTTCCCCCTCGCGCACGACGGGGGTAATTTGGCCCGTCGTGCGCCCCGGCGGTTAAATTGCTCCACACTTGTGTGTTTGCCCGCACACGACGCGCACGACGGGGGTTATTTTGCCCGTCGTGCGTGCGGATGGAATTGCTCGACACTTGTGCGTTTTAAGCCCCGCGGACGACGCACACGACGGGGGTAATTTTGCCTGTCGTGCGCTCGGACGTAAATTGCTCCACACTAGGCGTTTTAACCCTCGTGCACGACTGGGTAACTTGGCCCGTCGTGCGCATGGCGGTAAATTGCTCCACACTTGTGCGTTTGACCGCACACGACGCGCACGACGGGGGTTATTTTGCCCGTCGTGCGTGCGGATGGAAATTGCTCGACACTTGTGCGTTTTAAGACCCGCGGACGACGCGCACGACGGGGGTAATTTTGCCTGTCGTGCGCTCGGACGTAAATTGATCCACACTAGGCGTTTTAACCCTCGCGCACGACGGGGTAAGTTTGCCCGTCGTGCGCGCGGATGGAAATTGCTTTACAGATTGCGTTTTCCCCCCTCGCACACGACGGGGGTAATTTGGGCCCGTCGTGCGCACGGCGGTATATTGCTCCACACTTGTGCGTTTGCCCGCACACGACGCGCACGACGGGGGTAATTTTGCCCGTCGTGCGCGCGGATGTGAATTGCTCCACACTAGGCATTTTAACCCACGCGCACGACGGGGGTAAGTTTGCCCGTTGTGCGCGCGGATGGAAATTGCTTAACATATTGCGTTTTCCTCCTCGCGCACGACGGGGGTAATTTGGCCCGTCGTGCGCACGGCTGTATATAAATATCCACTTGTGCGTTTGCAGGCACACGACGCGCACGACGGGGGTAATTTTGCCCAGCGTGCACGCGGATGGAAATTGCTCGACACTTGTGCGTTTTAACCCCCCGCGGACGACGCGCACGACGGGTGTTATTTTGCCCGTCGTGCGCGCGGATGGAAATTGCTGCACACTTGTGCATTTTAACCCATGCGCACGACAGGAGTAAGTTTGCCCGGCGTGCGCGCGGATGGAAATTGCTTTACAGATTGCGTTTTCCCAATCACACACGACGGGGGTAATTTGGCCCGTCGTGCGCACACGGCTGTAAATTGCCCCTCAATTGTGTCTTTGCCCGCACACGACGCGCACGACGGGGGTTATTTTGCCCGTCGTGCGTGCGGATGGAAATTGCTACACACTTGTGCGTTTTAACCCCCCGCGGACGACGGGGTTAATTTTGTCCGCCTTGCGCTCGCATGGAAATTGCTCTACACTAGGCGTTTTAACCCACGCGCTCGACGGGGGTAAGTTTGCCCGTCGTGCGCGCGGATTGAAATTGCTTTACAGATTGCGTTTTCCCCCACGCGCACGACGGGGGTAATTTGGCCCGTCATGCGCACGGCGGTAAATTGCTCCACACTTGTGCATTTGCCCGCACACGACGCGCACGACGGGGGTTATTTTGCCCGTCGTGCGTGCGGATGGAAATTGCTCGACACTTGTGCGTTTTAAGCCCCGCGGACGACGCGCACGATGGGGGTAATTTTGCCTGTCGTGCGCTCGTACGTAAATTGCTCCACACTAGGCGTTTTAACCCTCGCGCACCGACGGGGTAAGTTTGCCCGTCGTGCGCGCGGATGGAAATTGCTTTACAGATTGCGTTTTAAACCCTCGCGCACGACGGGGGTAATTTGGCCCGTCGTGCGCACGGCGGTAAATTGCTTCACACTTGTGCGTTTGCCCGCACACGACGCGCACGACGGTGGTTATTTTGCCCGTCGTGCGTGCGGATGGAAATTGCTCGACACTTGTGCGTTTTAAGCCCCGCGGACGACGCGCACGACGGGGGTAATTTTGCCGTCGTGCGCTCGGATGGAAATTGCTCTACACTAGGCGTTTTAACCCACGCGCACGACGGGGGTAAGTTTGCCCGTTGTGCGCCGCGGATGGAAATTGCTTTACAGATTGCGTTTTCCCCCCTCGCGCACGACGGGGGTAATTTGGCCCGTCGTGCGCACGGGCGGTAAATTGCTCCACACTTGTGCGTTTGCCCGCACACGACGCGCACGACGGGGGTTATTTTTCCCGTCGTGCGTGCGGATGGAAATTGCTCGACACTTGTGCGTTTTAAGCCCCGCGGACGACGCGCACGACGGGGGTAATTTTTCCGTCGTGCGCTCGGATGGAAATTGCTCTACACTAGGCGTTTTAACACACGCGCACGACGGGGGTAAGTTTGCCCGTCGTGCGCGCGGATGGAAATTGCTTTAACAGATTGCGTTTTCCCCCTCGCGCACGACGGGGGTAATTGGCCCGTCGTGCGCACGGCGGTAAATTGCTCCACACTTGTGCGGTTGCCCGCACACGAAGCGCACGACGGGGGTTATTTTGCCCATCGTGCGTGCGGATGGAAAATTGCTCGACACTTGTGCGTTTTAAGCCCCGCGGACGACGCGCACGACGGGGGTAATTTTGCCTGTCGTGCGCTCGGACGTAAATTGCTCCACACTAGGCGTTTAAACCCTCGCGCACGACGGGGGTAATTTGGCCCGTTGTGCGCTCACGGCGCGTAAATTGCTCCACACTTGAGCGTTTGCCCGCACACGACGCGCACGACGGGGGTTATTTTGCCCGTCGTGCGTGCGGATGGAAATTGCTCGACACTTGTGCGTTTTAAGCCCCGCGGACGACGCGCACGACGGGGGTAATTTTGCCGTCGTGCGCTCGGATGGAAATTGCTCTACACTAGGCGTTTTAACCCACTCGCACGACGGGGGTAAGTTTGCCCCGTCGTGCGCGCGGATGGAAATTGCTTTACAGATTGCGTTTTCCCCCACGCGCACGGACGGGGGTAATTTGGCCCGTCGTGCGCACAGGCGGTAAATTGCTCCACACTTGTGCGTTTGCCCGCACACGACGCACACGACGGGGGTTATTTGCCCGTCGTGCGTGCGGATTGAAATGCTCGACACTTGTTGCGTTTTAAGCCCCGCGGACGACGCGCATGACGGGGGTAATTTTTCCCCGTCGTGCGGCTCGGACGTAAATTGCTCCACACTAGGCGTTTTAAACCCACGCGCACGACGGGGGTAATTTGGCCCGTCGTGCGCACCTGCGGTAAATTGCTCCACACTTGTGCGTTTGCCCGCCACGACGCGCACGACGGGGGTATTTTGCCCGTCGAGCTGTGCGGATGGAAATTGCTCGACACTTGTGCGTTTTAAGCCCCGCGGACGACACGCACGACGGGGGTAATTTTGCCTGTCGTGCGCTCGGACGTAAATTGCTCCACACTAGGCGTTTTAACCCACGCGCACGACGGGGGAATTTGGCCCGTCGTGCGCACGACGGTAATTTGCTCCACTCTTGTGCGTTTGCCCGCACACGACGCGCACGACGGGGGTTATTTTGCCCGTCGTGCGTGCGGATGGAAATTGCTCGACACTTGTGCGTTTAAGCCCCGCGGACGACGCGCACGACGGGGGTAATTTTGCCGTCGTGCGCTCGGATGGAAATTGCTCTACACTATGGCGTTTTAACCCACGCGCACGACGGGGTAAGTTTACCCGTCGTGCGCGCGGATGGAAATTGCTTTACAGATTGCGTTTTCCCCCTCGCGCACGACGGGGGTAATTTGGCCCGTCGTGCGCACGGCGGTAAATTGCTCCACACTTGTGCGTTTGCCCGCACACGACGCGCACGACGGGGGTTATTTTGCCCGTCGTGCGTGCGGAGGGAAATTGATCGACACTTGTGCGTTTTAAGCCCCGCGGACGACGCGCACGACGGGGGTAATTTTGCCTGTCGTGCGCTCGGACGTAAATTGCTCCACACTAGGCGTTTTAAAACCTCGCGCACGACGGGGGTAATTTGGCCCGTCGTGCGCACTCTGCGGTAAATTGCTCCACACTTGTACGTTTGCCCGCACAACGACGCGCACGACGGGGGTTATTTTGCCCGTCGTGCGTGCGGATGGAAATTGCTCGACACTTGTGCGTTTTATGCCCCGCGGACCGACGCGCACCGACAGGGGTAATTTTGCCGTCGAGCGCTCGGATGGAAATTGCTCTACACTAGGCGTTTTAACCCACGCGCACGACGGGGGTAAGTTTGCCCGTTGTGCGCGCAGATGGATATTGCTTTACAGATTGCGTGTTCCCCCTCGCGCACGAAGGGGGTAATTTGGCCCGTCGTGCGCCCCGGCGGTAAATTGCTCCACACTTGTACGTTTGCCCGCACCCGACGCGCACGACGGGGGTTATTTTTGCCCGTCGTGCGTGCGGAAGGAATTGCTCGACACTTGTGCGTTTTAAGGCCCCGCGGACGACGCGCACGACGGGGTAATTTTGCCTGTCGTGCGCTCGGACGTAAATTGCTCCACACTAGGCGTTTTAACCCTCGCGCACGCGGGGTAATTTGGCCCGTCGTGCGCATGGCGGTATATTGCTCCACACTTGTGCGTTTGCCCGCACACAAGACGCGCACGACGGGGGTTATTTTGGCCCGTCGTGCGTGCGGATGGAAATTGCTCGACACTTGTGTGTTTTAAGCCCCGCGGACGACGCGCACGACGGGGGAAATTTTGCCTGTCGTGTGCTCGGACGTAAATTGCTCCACGCTAGGCGTTTTAACCCTCGTGCACGACGGGGTAAGTTTGCGCGTCGTGCGCAGCGGATGGAAATTGCTTTACAGATTGCGTTTTCCCCCTCGCGCACGACGGGGGTAATTTGGCCCGTCGTGCGCCACCACGGCGGTAAATTGCTCCACACTTGTGCGTTTGCCCGCACACGACGCGCATGACGGGGGTATTTTGCCCGTCGTGCGCCGCGGATGTGAATTGCTCCACACTAGGCGTTTTAACCCCACGCGCTCGACGGGGGTAAGTTGCCCGTTGTGCGCGCGGATGGAAATTGCTTAACATATTGCGTTTTCCTCTCGCGCACGACGGGGGTATATTGGCCCGTCGTGCGCACGGCT
>JAULAV010007999.1:0-47399 GCA_030789695.1 Scilla litardierei | reverse complement strand
TTTTAGTTGAAGATAGCGATCTCCATATTCCAATGGACATTTGTGCGTATTTTTTTGAGCTCCGGTCTATTTTCTAAATTT
Source organism: Scilla litardierei (assembly GCA_030789695.1). Taxonomy (NCBI): domain Eukaryota; kingdom Viridiplantae; phylum Streptophyta; class Magnoliopsida; order Asparagales; family Asparagaceae; genus Scilla; species Scilla litardierei. Next base: position 47,318 of record JAULAV010007999.1, on the reverse strand, counting down.
TCTGTATGATGTGAATGTTTTTATTAAATGATATGATTTTCATAAATTAATTTTGTCTTCTCTTATTTTTAAGTTGAAACTAGCGATCTCCCTGTTCCAATAGACATTTTTGTGGATTTTTTGAGCTCGGGGCAATTTTTCTAAATTTTCGAAAAGTTGTGGATCTTTTTATCAAATGATATAATTTTTAGCCTAATTTTGTCTTCTCTTATTTTTCTGTTGAAGATGGCGTTCTCCTGGTTCCAACAGACATTTTTGCAGATTTTTATTAGCTCGTAGCTATTTTTTGTATTTTCTTGAAAATATTAATGATATGATTTTTATGGCCTAATTTTTATCTTCTCTTATTTTCAGTTGAAGATGGCGATTTCCGGTGCTAACGGACAATTTTTTTGATTTTTTGGAGCTCAGGCTCGACATTTTGTGGAAGATATGGATCTTTTTATTAAATGATATGATTTTTATTGCCTAAGTTTGTCTTCTCTTATTTTTCAGTTGTGGGGATCTTCCGGTTCCAACATACATTCTTGCGGATTTTTCTGAGTTAGGGGCTTTTTTCTGTATTTTACGGAAGATATGGATCTTTTTATTAAATGATATGATATTTGGCCTTTTTGTCCTTTAATTTTTCAGTTGAAGATGGCGATCTATCACTTCCACCGGACATTTTTTCGGATTTTTCTGAGTACGCTATTTTCTGCATTTTCTGGAAGATATGAATCGTTTTATTAGATTTATGATTTTTGGCTTAATTTTGCCTTCTCTTAATTTTTTTGTTGAAGATGCCGATCTCCCAGTTCCAAGGACATTTTTACGGATTTTTTGAGCTCCGGGCTATTTTATTCATTTTCTCTAAGATGTGGATATTTATAATAAATGTTGTGAACTTTTTAGCATAATTTTATCATTTCTTATTTTTCAGTTGAAGATGGCGAGATCCCCGTTCCGACGGACATTTTTGAAAAAATTTCTGAGCTCGAAAATATTTTATCCATTTTCTAAAAGTTATGGATCTGTTTTTTAAATGATATTATTTTTTGGTTTAAAGTCTTCTCTTCTTTTTCACTCAAAGATGGAGATTTTTCGGTTCTAACGGAATTTTTTGCGGACTTTTCTGATCTCGAAGCTATTTTCTATATTTTTGTAAGACATGTATCTTTATATTAAATGATATGAGTTTTATTGTCTGAGTTTGGCTTCTATTCTTTTTCAGTTGAAAATGACGATCTCCTGGTTCCAACGAATTTTTTTGCGGGTTTTCTCAGGTCGGGGCTATTTTTTATATTTTCTGGAGGATATGTATTTTTTTATTAAATGATAAGATTTTTGATCTAATTTTGTCTTCTTTTATCTTTTATTTTCTACATTTTTGCAAATTTTTCCGAGCTCGGGACTATTTTCAATATTTACCGAAAGATATGAATCTCTTTATTAAATGATATGATTTTTTTTTGCCTAATTTTGTCTTCTCTTATTTTTCAGTTCAAGATTTCGATCTCCCCGTACCAACGAATAATTTTTGCGGATTTTTCTGAGTTCGGGAATATTTTCTGCATTTTCAGGAATATATGAATATTTTTATAAAATTATATGATTTTGGACTAATTTTTTCTTTTCTTATTTTTAAGTTGAAGGTGGTGATCCCCCAGTTCCAAGCGAAATTTTTTCGAATTTTTTTGAGATTGGTGTTATTTTTCACATTTTCTGGTAGATATGGATCTTTATATAAAATGAAATGTTTTATGGCCTAATTTTGTCCTATCTTATTTTTTGCGGATATTTTTGAGCTCCGGGCTATTTTCCACATTTTCGAAGATATGGAATGTTTTACTAAATGATAAGTTTTTGAGCTTGGTGTTATTTTTCACATTTTCTAATTTTTTTCGTTGATGATGGCGATCTCCCGGTTCCAACGGATATTTTTGCGTATTTTTCAGAGCTCTGGGCTATTTTCTGTATTATCTGTAAGATATGGATCATCTAACTAAGTGATATGCTTTTTTGGCCTTATTTTTCCTTCTCTTTTTTCATTAAATTTGGCGATCTCCCGGTTCTGTATATTAAATGATATGATTTTTATCGCCAAAATTTTCTCCTCTTATTTTTTCAGTTGAACTTAGCGAACTCCCGGTTCCAACAGATATTTTTCTTAGCTCGGTGATATTTTCTTTTTTATGGAAAATATGAATTATTTTAATAAATGATATGATTTTTGTAGCTTACGTCTGTCTTCTATTATTTTAAGTTGAAGATGGCGAATCTCCCGATTCCAACAGATATTTTTGCAGAATTTTCTAAGCTCCAGTCTATTTTCTACATTTTATGGAAGATATGGATCTTTTTATTAAATGATATGATTTTTATAACCTAAGTTCTTCTTCTCTTATTTTCCATCTGAAGTTGGCGATCTCCCATTTCCAACAGAAATTTTTACGGATATTTCTGAGCTCCAGGCTATTTTCCACATTTTCTGGAAGATATGGAATGTTTTATTAAATAATATCATAGAAGAAAAAATTATGCCAAAAATGTCCGTTGGAACCGGGAAATCGCCATCTTCAATTGAAATATAAGAGAAGACAAAATTTGGAACTGTGAAATCATCATCTTCATCTATAAAAATGTCCATTGTAACCAGGATATTGCCATCTTCAACTGAAAGTATTTTTATATATCATTTTCTGAGCTTGGTGCTATTTTCCACATTTAATGAAAGATATGGATCTTTTTATTTATTGATATGATTTTTAGCTTAAATTTGTCTTCTCTTATTTTCCAGTTGAAGATGTCGATGTTTTTATTAAATGATATGATATTTTGGCATAATGTTGTCTTCTCTTATATTCCAATTGATGATGGCGATTGCCCGATTCCAAAGGACAATTTGGCGGATTTTTCTGAGCTCGTGGCTATTTTCTACATTTTCTGGAAGATATGAATCGTTTTATTACATTATTTGATTTTTGTTACCTAATTTTATTTTCTCTTATTTTTCAGTTGAAGATGGCGATATCCAGGTTCCAACCGAAATTTTTCCCGATATTTCTGAGCTCAGGACTATTTTCTACATTTTATGTACAATTTGAATCTATTTATTAAATGATATGTTTTTCTACCCTAAATTTGTCTTCTCTTATTTTTCAATTGAAGATGGCGTTCTCCTGGTTCCAACAGAAATTTTTACGGATTTTTCTGACCTCGAGGACCTTTTCTACATTTTATTGTTGATATGGATCTTTTTATTAATGATATGATTTTTATAGCTTACGTTTGTTTTCTCATATTTTTCGCTTGAAGATTGCGGTCTCCCAATTCCAACGGAATTTTTTGCGGATTTTTGTGGCCTCAGGGCTATTTTCTGTATTTTTGAAAGATATCGATTGTTTTATTAAATGATATAATTTTTTGGCCTAATTTTATCTTCCCTTACTTTTTTCGTTGATGATGGTGATCTCCCAGTTCCAACGGATATTTCTACAGATTTTTCTGAGCTCTGGGCTATTTTCTATGTTATCTGCAAGATATCGACAGTTTTATTAATGATATGATTTTTTGGCCTAATTTTGTCTTCTCTTTTTTTGTTAAATTTAGTGATCTCCCAGTTCCGACGGAAGTTTTTGCGGATTTTTCTTAGGTCGGAGCTATTTTCTTCATTTTCTGCAAAATAGAATCTTTTTATTAAATGATATTCCTTCTTGGCAATTTTGTCTTCTTTTTTTCAGTTGAAGATGGAGATCTCCCGATTCCAACGGACATTTTTGCAGATTTTTTGAGCTTGGTTTTATTTTTAACATTTTCTGGAAGATATGGATCTACATATTAAATGATATGATTATATGGCCGAATTTTGTCTTCTCTTATTTTTCAGTTGAAGATGGCGATCTCCCAGATACAGCAGACATTTTTTCTGATTTTTCGGAGCTCAGTGCTATTTTCTACATTTTATGGATGATATGAATCTTTTTATTAAATGATATGATTTTTTGGCCTAATTTTGTCTTCTTTTCTTTTTCAGTTGAAGATGGCGATCTGTCGGTTCCAACGGACTTTTTTGTAAGTTGTGTATCTTTATATTAAGTGATATGATTTTTATACCCTAATTATTTTTTCTCATATTTTTCAAGTTGAATATGGCGATCCCCCAGTTCCAACAGAAACTTTTGTGGGCTTTTCAGATCTCCGGTCCATTTTCTAGATTTTCAGGAAGATATGGATCTTTTTATTAAATGATTTGATTTTTGGCTTAATTTTGTATTCTCATATTTTTCAGTTGAATATGCTGATCTCCCAGTTCCAACTGAATTTTTAGCGGACTTTTCTAAGCTCGAGGCTATTTTCTAAATTTTCTATAAGATATGAATTTTTTAAATAAATGATAAGATTTTTTGGCCCAATTTCCTATTCTCTTATATTTTAGTTGAATATGGCAATCTCCCGATTCCAACTAACATTTTTGCAGACTTTTCTAAGCTCTGGGCTATTGTCTACATTTTCTGAAAGATATGAATCTTTTTATTACATGATATGATTTTTCACCTAATTTTATCTTCTCTTATTTTTTAACTTGAAGATAACGATCTCCCGGTACCAACGAACATTTTTGCGGATTTTTCTAAGCATTGTCTAAATTTTATTGAAGTTATGGATCTTTTTATTAAATGATATGATTTTTTGGTACATCGAAAAGTAACAACACCGGGAATCGAACCCAGTTCTTCAACTTCTGTAGTTGTTCCCAGTTCCTACAGTGTCTCCATTATTGAACAAAGGGAGGGCTGATGCTCTTTATGTACTTCAGTATGAGGTTCCATCGTTATCATATCCATTGTGTATGTCATCTGATGTATTGTTCTAGAAGTTGGGAATCCATCACATAATCCTGAAAGGAGATGGAACTTATGATACAGTAGGGGACAGGGTGATACCACTCGGCCACTGGCCGGTGTAATGATATGATTTTTATAATCTATGTTTGTCTTCTCTTATTTTTTTAAAGGTGCAGAAGCAATCTCCCGGTTCCAACAGACATTTCTGTAGAGTGTTCTGAGCTTGGAAATATTTCTACATTTTTTGGAAGATATGTATCTTTTTATTAAATGATATGATTTTTGGCGTAATTTTTTCTTCTCTTTTTTTAGTTGAATATGGCTATCTCCCGGTTCTAACAGACATTTTTGCGGATTTTTCTGAGTTCGGGGCTATTTTCTACATTTTTGGAAGATATGGATCTTCATATTAAATGATATTATTTTATGGCCAAATTTTGTCTTCCCTATATTAAATGATATGATTTTTATAACCAAATTTTGTTTTCTCTTATTTTTCAGTTGAAGATGGCGATCTTTTGGTTCCAAAGGACATTTTTGTTGATATTTCTAAGCTGGGAGCTATTTTCTGTATTTTCTGAATGATATTGATCGTGTGATATTATTTTTTGGCCTAACTTTGTCTTCGCTTATTTTTTCATTGAAGATGCTGCTCTCCCGGTTCAAACAGACATTTTTGTGGATTTTTTGTGCTCTGTGCTATTTTCTACATTTTCTGTAAGATATGAACCTTTTTATTCAATGATATGATTTTTATAGCCTAATTTTGTCATCTCATATTTTTTTAGTTGAAGAAGGCGATCTCCAAGTTCCAAAGGATATTTTTGCAAATTTTCCGGAGCTCTGGGCTATTTTCAATATTTTCTGAAAGATATGAATCTCTTTACTAAATGATATGATTTTTGGCTTAATTTTGTCTTCTCTTCTTTTTCAGTTGAAGATGACGATCTTCTGTTCCAAAGAACTTTTTTGCAGATTTTTCTGGGCTCGGGGCTATTTGCTATATTTTCTGGAAGATATGGAACTATTTATTAAATGATAGAATTTTTGGCCTAATTTTGTCTTCTCTTATTTTTCAGGTTAAGATCGTGATCTCTCGGTTCCAACTGACATTTTTGCGGATTTTTCTGAGCTATGTGCTATTTTCAACATTTTCTTAAGATTTGGATCTTTGTATTAAATAATATGATTTGTATATCTACTTTTTCTTCTCTTAGTTTTTAAACTGAAGATGGTGATATATCTCGATTCCAACAGACATTTTTGCAGATTTTTATGATCTTAGCCCTATTTTCTATATTTTCTGGAATATATGGATCTATATATTAAATGATATGATTCTTAGGGCATTCTTCGCGTATTTTTTGTTGAAGATGCTGATCTCTCGGTTCCAACAGACATTTTTTGCGGATTTTTTGAGTTCTGTGCAATTTTCTATATTTTATGTAAGATATGAACCTTTTTATTAAATGATATAACTTTTATAGCCTAATTTTGTCATATCATATTTTTTAAGTTGAAGAAGGCAATCTCCTTGTTCCAAAGGATATTTTTGCGAATTTTCCGGAGCTCGGGGCTATTCAATATTTTCTGAAAGATATGAATCTCTTTATTAAATGAAATGATTTTTTGGCCTAATTTTGTCTTCTCTTCTTTTTTAGTTGAATATGACGATATCCTGTTCCAACTGACTATTTTGCGGATTTTTCTGGGCTCGGGGCTATTTTCTATATTTTCTGGAAGATATGGAACTATTTTCCATGTTAAGATGGTGATCTCTTGGTTCCAACGGACATTTTTGCGGATTTTTCTGAGCTACGGCCTATTTTCTAATTTTCATTAAGATTTGGATCTTTATATTAAATAATATAATTTGTATAGCTCCTTTTTTCTTCTCTTATTTTTAGCTAAAGATGGTGATATCCCGATTTCAACGTACATTTTTTCGGTTTTTTATGAGCTTGGTCCTATTTTCTACATTTTCTGGAATATATGGATCTATATATTTAATGATATGATTCTTAGGGCATAATTTGTCCTCTTAATTTTAAGTTGAAAATGGGGATCTCCCGGTTCTAACAGAAATTTTTTTGGATTTTTTTGAGCTCGGTGCTATTTTCTACATTTTATGGAAGATATATTTCTTTTTATTAAATGATATCATTTTATGGCCTAAATTTTTCTTTTCTTATTTTTTTCAGTGAAGATGTCGATCTCCCGGTTCAAACGGACATTTTTGCAGATTTTACCAAGCTCGTAGCTATTTTTTGTATTTTCTGGAAGAAATGGATCTTTTTATTAAATGAAACGATTTTTGGCATAATTTGATCCTCTCTTATTTTTCAGTTGAAGATTGGGATCTCTCTGTTCCATCGGACTTTTTTGCGAATTTTTTAAAGCTCGGGCCTATTTTCTGCATTTTTAGGAAGATGTCGATCGTTCTATTAAATGATATGATTTTTTTGGCCTAATTTTATCTTCCCTTATTGTTTTCGTTGAAGATGGTGATCTCCCGGTTTCAACGGACATTTTTACCGACTTTTCTGAGCTCCAGGCTCTTTTCTACATTTTCTTGAAGGTAAGAATCTATTAAATGATATGATTTTTTGGCCTAATTTTGTGCTATCTTATTTTTCACTTGAAGATGGTGATCTCTCCCTCTTCAAATGGACATTTTTCGGATATTTCTGAGCTCGGGTTTTATTTTCTGCATTTCTGGAAGAGCTCCGGGTTCAGGGCCGGTCCTGAAGATATTGGGGCCCAGGGCGAGTTAAAAATTTGGGCCCTTTAAATATATTTTTTTTAAAAAAATTGCAATATTTAATTTTTTGGAGTTTGGAACCTAACCTAGTGCAATACTATGAGGCTCATCTCCACGCCAGAAATTTTTATTAATATACTAAAAGATGGTCCAAAATAGGGGGGACATAAACCAATACCTCTTAAAATAAAACAAATATAAGGATTAGCATACGAGAACATGTCATTATGACCACTCTACGTGACGAGAAGTTGGTCGGTTTTTGTAATTAAATTTAAATTTGAGCGGGTTTTAAATTTATTTTTAATTTTAGGCTCATTTTGTAAATTTTGTCCTAAAGAGAGTAATAGTTCACCATATTGTTATTATGCAAATAAAGCAGAACGTTGCAAAAGAAAAAAATTCAAACTTCGGAAGTGATGACACAAGCGCCGGTTCTCCGCACGCATGCTTGCACTAAAATCACGTTATACGCTTGGTTTAATTATTTCATGGGTTTCTGGATGCCTATGGCTACAAGTTTTCAATGGCTACATTAGTGGTCGGGGTGGCGGGGCCCACGTCCTTCCGTAAACTGTCAGGTTTTGACCTCGAAAATGGATGGCTCTGCTAACTCCCGTTTGCCCATGACTCCACGCTGCTGCCATCAAGAAGAGAATCTTGGAAGTTGAGATCATTTAAGACAAGAGGAAGCAGATGCACTAAAAAATGGGCCCCCTGGCCTCGGGGCCTTGGGCAGCTGCCCCGGGTGCCCTGGGTCAGGGCCGGGCATGTCCGGGTTACTTTCTTCTTTTTCTAAAAGATATGGATCTAGTCGTAGAATGATATGATTTTTTTGCCTAATTTTGTCATCTCTTATTTTTCTATTGAAGATAGCGATCTCTCGGTTTCAACCTACATTTTTACGACATTTTCTGAGCTCGGGGCTATTTTCGACATTTTCTGAGCTCGAGGCTATTTTGGTTTAATTTTGTTTTCTCTTATTTTTCTGTTGAAGATGGCGATCTAATGGTTCTAACTAACATTTTTGTGAATGTTTATGAGCTTGGGGCTATTTTCTATATTTTCTGTTAGATATGGATATTTAGATTAAATGAAATGATTTTTACACCCTAATTTTTTCTTCTCTTATTTTTCAGTTGAAGTTAGCGATCTCCCGGTTCCAACGGACATTTTCGCGGACTTTTCAGAGATCGAGGTCATTTTCTACATTTTCTTAAAGATATGATATTTTTATTAAATGATATGATTCTTTGGCCTAATTTTGTCTTCTCTTATTTTTCAGTTGAAGATGGTGATTTCTGTTTCCAACGCATATTTTTGCGTATTTTTTTGAGCTCGAGCCTATTTCTCCATTTTCTGAAAGATATGCATCTTTTTATTAAATGATATGATTTTTTGGCAATTTTATCTACTCTTATTTTTCAGTTGAATATGGCGATCTTTCAGTTCCAACGAACATTTTTGCAGATTTTTCTGAGTTTACGGTTATTTTCTACATTTTCTAGAAAATATGGATCTTTTTATTAAATGATATGATTTTTCTCGCCTAATTTTGGCTTCTCTTTTTTTTCACTTGAAGATGGCGGTCTCCCAGTTCCAACAGACATTTTTATGGATTTTTCTGACCTCGAGGTTATTTCTGTATTTTCTGAAAGATATCGATCATTTTATTAAATGATATGATTTTTGGGCCTAATTTTGTATTCTCTTATTTTTTTCATTGATGATGGCGATCTCCTGGTTCCAACGGATATTTTTGCGCATTTTTCTGAGCTCTTGGCTATTTCTGTAGTATCTGCAAGATATCGATCATCTTATTAAATGATAAGATTTTTTGTCCTAATTTTGTCGTTTCTTTTTTTCGTTAAATTTGGCGATCTCCTTGTTCCGACAGATATTTTTGCAGAATTTTTTGAGACCTGGGATATTTTCAACATTTTATGGAAAATAAGAATCTTTTTATTAAATGATATGATTTATATTGCCAATTTTTTTCCTCTTATTTTTCAGTTGAACTTAGCGATCTCCCTGTTCCAACTGACATTTTTTGCGGATTTTCTGAGCTCGGTGCTATTTTCATTATTTTATGGAAAATATGAATCATTTTTATAGATGATATGAATTTTGTAGCTTTAGTTTGTCTTCTATTATTTTTAAGTTGAAGATGGCGATCTCCCTGTTCCACGGACATTTTTGCGGATTTTTCTGAGCTCCGGGCTATTTTCTATATTTTATGGAAGATACGGATCTTTTTATTAAATGATATGATTTTTATAACCTAAGTTTTTCTTCTCTTATTTTCTAGTTGAAGTTGGCGACCTCCTGGTTCCAACCGAAATTTTTGCGGATATTTCTAAGCCCGGGCTGTGTTCCACATTTTCTGGATGATATGTTATGTTTTATTAAATGATATCAGAGAAGAAATAATTAGGCCAAAAATGTCTGTTAGAACCAGGAAATCACCATCTTCAACTGAAATATAAGTGAAGAGAAAATCCAGATCCGAAAAATCGTCATCTTCATCTATGAAAAAGTCTCTTGTAACCGAAATATCGCCATCTTCAACTTTAAAGATTTTTATATATCATTTTCTGAGCTTAGTGCTATTTTTCATATTTTATGAAAGATATGGATCTTTTTATTAATTGATATAATTTTTCAAGTCTAAATTTTTCTTCTCTTATTTTCTATTAGAAGATGTCGATGTTTTTATTAAATAATATGATATTTTGGCCTAATTTTGTCTCTCTTATATTCCAGTTGATGATGGCGATCTCCCGGTTCCAAAGGACATTTTGGCGGATTTTTCTGAGCTCAGGGCTGTTTTCTACATTTTTGGAAGATATGGATCTTTTATTACATTATTTGATTTTTGTTGCCTAATTTGTTTTCTCTTGTTTATCAGTTGAAGATAGCGATATCCCGAATTCGACAAACATTTTTGCCGATATTTCTGAGCTTCGAACTATTTTCAACCTTTTTATTAAATGATTTGTGTTCTCTAGCCTAATTTTGTCTTCTCTTATTTTTCAATTGAAGATGACGATCTCCCTGTTCCAACGGAAATTTTTTCGGATTTTTCCGACTTCAGGCTATTTTCTACAATTTCTTGGAGATATCAATCTTTTTATTAAATGAAATGATTTTTATCGCTTACGTTTGTCTTCTCTTATTTTTTTCATTTCAAGGTGGCGGTCTTCCGGTTCCAACGGATATTTTTACAGATATTTCTGACCTCGGCACTATTTTCTGTATTTTTGGAACATATCGATCGTTTAATTAAATGATATGATTTTTTGGCCTAATTTTGTCTTTTCTTATTTTTTTGGTTGATGATGGCGATCTCCCGGTTCCAATGGATATTTCTGCAGATATTTTTGAGCTCAGGGCTATTTTCATATTATCTAAAGATATTGATCGTTTTATTAAATGATATGATTTTTGGCCTAATTTTGTCTTCTCTCTTTTTCGTTAAATTTGGCCATCTCCCGGCTCCGATGGATATTTTTACGGAATTTTCTGAACTCGGGGATATTTTCTAAATTTTATGGAAAATTCGAATCTTTATATAGAATGTGATTTTTATTGCCAAATTTTGTCTTCTCTTATTTTTAATTTTAACGTAGCGATCTCCTGGTTCTAACGGTCATTTTTTCGGATTTTCGGAGCTCGGTACTTTTTTCTTTATTTTATGGAACATATGGATCTGTTTATTAAATGATATGATTTTTATAGCTTAGGTTTTTCTTATATTATTTATAAGTTGAAAATGGCGATCTTCCGGTTCCAACGAACATTTTTGCGGATTTTTCTAAGCTCAGGGCTATTTTCTACTTGTTATGCAAGATATGGATCTTTTGATTAAATGATATGATTTTTATAACCAAAGTTTGTATTATCTTATTTTCCAGTTGAAGATGGCGATCTTTTATTGAATGCTATGATTCTTTGACTTAATTTTGTCTTCTCTTATATTTCTGGGTGTAGATGGCATTCTCTCGGTCACAAAGCACATTTTTGCGGATTATTCTGAGTTTCGGGCTATTTTCCACATTTTATGGAAGATAAGGATCGTTTTATTAAATGATATGATTTTGGCCTAATTTTATCTTCTCTTACTTTCCAGTTGAAGTTGGCGATCTCACGGATCCAATGGAAATTTTTGTGGATATTTCTGAGCTCCGGGATATTTTCCACATTTTCTAGAAAATATGGATCGTTTTATTAAATGATATGAGAGAAGACAAATTTAGGCCAAAAAATATCTGTTGGAACCGGGAAATCGCCATCTTCAACAGAAATATCAGATAAGACAAAATTCAACCGGGAAATCGCCATCTTCAACAGAAATATCAGATAAGACAAAATTCAACCGGGAAATCACAATCTTCACATATAAAAAGCCCATTGTAACCGGGATATCTCCATCTCCGACTGAAAAGATTTTTATATATCATTTTCTGAGCTTGGTGCTATTTTCTATATTTTATGAAAGATATGGATATTTTTATTAATTGAAATGATTTTTAGCCTATGTTTGTCTTCTCGTATTTTTAAGTTGAAGATGACGACCTTTTTATCAAATGATATGATTTTTTGCCCTAATTTTGTCTTCTCTTATATACCAGTTGAAAATGGCGATCTCCCGGTTCTAACCGGCCTATTTTGCACATTTTATGGAAGATATGGATCTTTTTATTAAATGATTTGGATTTTGTAGCCTAATTTTCTCTTATCTTATTTTTAAATTGAAAATGGTGATCGCTTGGTACTAAAGATATTTTGCGGATTTTTCTGAGCTCAAGGCTAATTTATACATTTTAGGGAAGATATGGATCTGTTTATTAAATGATATGATTTTTTGGCCTTATTTTGTCATCTCTTATTTTTAAATTGAAAATGGCGATCTCTAAGTTCCAATGGACATTTTTGCTGATTTTTCTGAGCTCCGAGCTATTTTCTTAATGTTATGGAAGATACGTATTTTTTATAAAATGATATGATTTTTATTGCCTAAGTTTGTCTTCTTTTATTTTTCAATTGAAGATGGCGATCTCCGGTTCCAACGGCCATTTTTGTGGATTTTCTAAGTCCCGAGTATTTTCTACATTTTCTGTATAATATTAATCTTAATATTAAATGATAAAATTTTTAAAACCAAATTTTATCTTCTCCTATTTTTCAGTTGAATATGGCGATCTCCCAGTTCTAACAGACATTTTTATGGATTTTTCTAAGCTCGGGGCTATTTCTACGGTTTATTGAATATATAGATATTTTTATTAAATGATATGATTTTATAGCCTAAGTATGTCTTCTAAATTTTTAGTTGAAGATGGCGCTCGCCCGGTTCCAACAAACATTTTTTCCGGATTTTTCTGACCCAGAGGCTATTTTCTATAATTTATGGAAGATATGGATCTTTTTATTAAATGGTATTATTTTTGGCCTAATTTTCTCTTCTGTTATTTTTTTTGAAGCTGGAGATCTTCCGATTCCAGCGGACGTTTTTACGGATTTTACTGAGCTCTGGACTACTTTCTAAATTTTCTGCATGATATTAATCGTTGTATTAAATGATTTGATTTTTACGGATATTTCTGCAGATTTTTCTGACCTCGCGGGTATTTTCTACATTTTTGGAGGATATGGATCTTTTTATTAAATGATATGATTTTTTGGATTAATTTTGTCTTCTCTTATTTTCCAGTTCAAGTTGGCGATCTCCCGGTTCCAAATGACATTTTTGCGGATTTTTCTTAGCTCATGACTATGTTCTACAATTTCTGGAAGATATGTATCATTTTATTAAATGATTTGATTTTTGGCCTAGTTTTGTCATATCTTATTTTTAAGTTGAAGATGGCGATCTCCCAGTTCAAATAGGAATTTTTGCGGATTTTTTATGCGCATGGCTATTTTCTACATTTTCTAAAAGAGATGGTTGTTTTAGTAAATTATATGATTTTTATAACCTAAGTTCTCTTCTCTTATTTTTCAATTGAACATGGCGATCTCCCGGTTCCATCGGACATTTTTGCGGATTTTTCTGAGCTCGGGGCTATTTTCTAAATTTTCTGGAAGATATAGATGTTTTATTAAATGATAGGATTTTTTTGCCTAATTTTGCATTCTCTTATATTTTTCAGTTGAAGATGGCGAGCTCCCGGTTTCAACAGACATTTTTGCGTATTTTTCCTGAGCTTGAGACTATTTTCTGTATTCTCAGGAAGATATGGATCGTTTCTATTGAAATAGATTATATTTATAGCCTAATTTTGTCTTCTCTCATTTTTCAGTTGAAGATGGCGACCTCCCGGTTCCAACGGAAATTTTTGCAGATTTTTCTGAGATCGATTGTTTTTTTACATTTTCTATATGAAATAGATCTTTTATTAAATGATATAATTTCTATAGCCAAATTTTGTCTTCTCTTATTTTTCAGTTGAAGGTGACGATCTCCCGGTACCAACAGATATTTATAAGTTGAAGGTGGCGATCTCCCGGTACCAACAGACGTTTATGCGGATTTTTTCTGAACTCGGGCCTATTTCTACATTTTCTGGAAATATGCATCTTTTATAAAATGACTAGTTATAACCCGTCCCCGCGGGCACGGGACATTCAAGATTTTTCCCCGCAAAATATTTGTCCCAAAAAATATTTCTACAGCCAAAATGTAAAAGAACAACAAATTAGCGTAAAAAAATTTAGAGGCACTGCCGCCTTCGGCGAGGAACAATAAATTCGTGAGGGCGCCTTAGGCGCAGAACAACAAATTAGCATATAAACATTTAGCGGGCGCCTTCGGCGCGGGCGCCCCGGTGGTTAATTGAAACAGATGTCCAAAAAGCTCAGCCCGCCTCTTTGAATGCACATTCCCTTTGTTTTTTGGGTATCAATTTTTTTGGTCGGGTGTTTCGATTAGTAAAAAAATTGGTGAAAATGAGAATGGTGGGTTTGAGTGTGTGTAGTGTATTGGGGGTTTTGGTTTTTTTGCTAGGGGTGTGATTTTGGGGGGGGTGTGTGTGTGTTTTTTTGGGGGGTTGGGTGGAGTTTTGTGTTTTTTGGGTTTTGGGTTTTGGGTTTAAGAAGGTTGTCCCTTGTGGTGATGTGATATTGTCACATTGGACAAAGATTCAAAACCCTCCCTCTTTTATAATATAGATATGATTTTTTGGCTTAATTTTGTCTACTTTTATTTTTCAGTTGAATATAGCGATCTTTCAGTTCCAACAAACATTTTTGCGGATTTTTCTGAGTTTATGGCTATTTTCTACATTTTCTAGAAAATTTGGATCTTTTTATTAAACGATATGATTTTTCTAGGCTAATTTTGGCTTCTATATTTTTCACTTAATGATGGCAGTCTACCAGTTCCAATAGACATTTTCACGGATTTTTCTGACCTCGAGACTATTTTCTGTATTTTCTGTAAGATATCGATCGTGTTATTAAAAGATTAGATTTTTTGGCCTAATTTTGTCTTCTCTTATTTTTTGTTGATGATGGCTATCTCCTAATTCCAAAGGGTATTTTTGCACATTTTTCTGCGCTCTGGGCAATTTTCTGTATTATCTGTAAGATATCGATCACCTTATTATGTGATACATTTTTTGGCCTAATTTTGTCTTCTCTTTTTTCATTCCATTTGACAATCTTCCAGTTCCGATGGATATTTTTGCGAATTGTTCTGAGCTCCGGGATATTTTCTACATTCTATGGAAAATAGGAATCTTTATATTAAATGATATGATTTTTATTGCCAAATTTTTCTTCCCTTATTTTTCAGTTGAACTTAGCGAACTCTCGGTTCCAATGGACATTTTTGCGGATTTTCTGAGCTCGGTGCTATTTTCTTTATTTTTTGGAAAATATGAATCATTTTAATAAATGATATGATTTTTGTAGCTTAAGTTTGTCTTCTATTATTTTTAAGAAGATGGCGATCTCCCGGTTCCAACGGATATTTTTTGCGGAATTTTCTGAGTTTCGGGCTATTTTCTACATTTTATGGAAGATTTTGATTTTTTTTATTAAATGATATGATTTTTATAATCTAAGTTATTCTTCTCTTATTTTCGAGTTGAAGTTGGCGACTCCTGATTCCAATAGAAATTTTTGCAGATATTTTTGAGCTCCGAACTATTTTCCACATTTTTGGAAGATATGGAATTTTTTTATTAAATGATATCAGAGAAGACAAAATTAGGCCAAAAATGTCCGTTGGAACCGGGAAATCGTAATCTTCAACTGAAATATAAGAGATGACAAAATTTTGAACCGGGAAATCATCATCATCATCTATAAAAATGTCCATTGTAACCGGGATATCGCCATCTTCAACTGAAATATATATCATTTTCTGAGCTTGCTGCTATTTTCCACATTTTATGAAAGAAACAGATCTTTTTATTTATTGATATGATTTTTCTAGCCTAAATTTGTCTTCTCTTATTTTTCAGTTGAAGATGTCGATCTTTTTATTAAATGATATGACATTTTGGCCTAATTTTGTCTTCTCTTATATTTCAGTTGATGATGGCGATTGCCCGATTCCAACGGACATTTTTGCGGATTTTTCTGAGATCAAGGCTATTTACTGCATTTTCTGGAAGATATGAATCTTTTTATTACATTATTTGATTTTTGTTACATAATTTTGTTTTCTCTTATTTTTAGTTGAAGATGGAGATATCCTGGTTCCAAAGGACATTTTTATCGATATTTCTCAGCTCAAGACTATTTTCTACATTTTATGTAAATATGAATCTTTTTATTAAATGATATATTTTTCTAGCCCAATTTTGCCTTCTCCTATTTTTCAATTGAAGATGGCGATCTTCTGGTTCCAAAGGAAATTTTTGGGGATTTTTCTGACCTTGAGGCTATTTTCTACATTTTATTGTAGATATGGATCTTTTTATTAAATGACATGATTTTTATAGCTTATGTTTGTTTTCTCTTATTTTTCACTTGAAGATGGCAGTCTCCTAGTTCCAACGGACATTTTTGCGGATTTTTCTAACCTTAGGGCTTTTTCTGTATTTTCTGGAAGATATCGATCGTTTTATTAAATGATATGATTTTTTGGCTAATTTTGTCTTCCCTTATTTTTTTCGTTGATGATGGCGATCTCCCGGTTCCAACGGATATTTCTGCAGATTGTTTTAAGCTCTGGGCTATTTTTTATATTATCTGCAAGATATCGACCGTTTTATTAAATGATATGATTTTTTGCCTAATTTTTTATTCTCTTTTTTCGTTAAATTTGGCGATCTCCCAGTTCCGACGGAAAATTTTGCGGATTTTTCTTAGCTCAGATCTATTTCCTTCTTTTTCTGCAAAATTTGAATCTCTTCATCAAATGATATTATTTTTTGGCAAATTTTGTATTCTCTTTTTTTCATTTGAAGATGGCGATCTCCGGATTCGAACGGACATTTTTGCAGATTTTTTTGAGGTTGGTTTGATTTTCAACATTTTCTAGAAGATAAGGATCTACATATTAAATGATATGGACTTTTATGGCCTAATTTTGTCTTCTCTTATTTTTCAGTTGAAGATGGCGATCTCCCGGTTACAACAGACATTTTTTCTGATTTTTTGGAGCTCGGTGCTATTTTCTACATTTTCTGAAAGAAATAAAACTTTTTTATAAAATGATATGATTTTCGGCCTAATTTTGTCGTCTCTTCTTTTTCAGTTGAAGATGGCGATTGACCGGTTCCAACAGACTTTTTTGCGGACTTTTTTGAGCTCGTGGCTATTATATATATTTTGTGTAAGTTATGTATCTTTATGTTAAAGGATATGATTTTTATACCATAATTATTTCATCTCATATTTTTCGTTGAATATGGCGATCCCCGGTTCCAACGGACATTGTTGTGGACTTTTTAGATCTCTGGTCCATTTTCTACATTTCCATGAAGATATGGATCTTTTTGCTAAATGATTTGATTTTTTGCGTAATTTTGTCTTCTCTTATTTTTAGTTGAAGATGGTGATCTCCCGGTTCCAATGGACTTTTTAGCGGACTTCTCTAAACTTGGGGCTATTTTCTAAATTTTTTTAAGATATGATTTTTTTAATAAATGATAAGATTTTTTGGCCCAATTTTCTCTTCTCTTATTTTTCAGTTGAATATGGCGATCTCCCAGTTCCAACTACATTTTTGTAGACTTTTCTAAGCTGTGATCTATTGTCTACATTTTCTGAAAGATATGAATCTTTTTATTAAATGATATGATTTGTTGCCTAATTTTATCTTCTCTTCTTTTTAAGTTGAAGATAACAATCTTCTGGTACCAATGAACATTTTTGCGGATTTTTCTAAGCGCGGGGCTATTTTCTAAATTTTATTGAAGATAAGAATATTTTTACTAAATGAAAAAAAAAATTTGGTACATCGAAAAGTAACAACACTGGGAATCGAACCCAGTTCCTTCCCCTTCTGTAGCTGCACCTTGTTCCTACCGTGTCTCCATTATTGAATAAAGGGAGGGTTGATGCTCTTTATGTACTTTGAGCATGATGTTCCACCGCTATCATGTCCATTGTGTATATCATCTGATGTATGTTCTGGAAGTTGGGAATCTGTCCTATAATCCAGAAAGGAGATGTAACTTATAATACAGTATGGGAGGGGGTGATACCACTCGACCACTGGCTGTTGTTAATGATATGATTTTTATAAGACATCGTCTCTTTTTTTACGTTGCAGATAGCGATCTGCCTGTTCCAACATACATTTTTGTGGAGTTTTCTGAGCTCGGAATTATTTCTACATTTTCTGGAAGATAGGTATCGTTTTATTAAATGATTTGATTTTTGGCCTAATTTTTTCTTCTCTTTTTTCTAGTTGAATATGGCGATCTCCCGGTTCCAATTGATATTTTTGTGGATTTTTCTGAGCTCGGGGTTATTTTCTACATTTTCTGGAAGATATGGATCTTCATATTAAATGATATTATTTTATGACTTAATTTTGTCTTCCCCTATATTAAATGATATGAGTTTTATAACCAAATTTTGTTTTCTCTTATTTTCTAGTTGAAGATGACGATCTTTTGGTTCCAACGGACATTTTTGTGGATATTTCTAAGCTCGGAGCTATTTTATGTATTTTATGGATGATATTGATCGTATGATATGATTTTTTGGCCTAATTTTGTCTTCACTTATTTTTTTCGTTGAAAATGGCGGTCTCCCAGTTCCAACAGATATTTTTTGCGGATTTTTTGAGCTCCGTGATGTTTTCTACATTTGCTATAAGATATGAACCTTTTATTAAATGATATGATTTTATAGCCTAACTTTGTCATCACATATTTTTTAAGTTGAAGAAGACGATCTCCCGGTTCCAAAGGGCATTTTTGCGAATTTTCATGATCTCAGAGTTATTTTCAATATTTTCTGAAAGATATGATTTTTTTATTAAATGATATGATTTTTTGGCCTAATTTTTTCTTCTCTTCTTTTTTTAGTTGAAGATGACAATCTCCAGTTACAAATGACTTTTTTCCGGATTTCTCTGGGCTCAGGGCTATTTTCTATATTTTCTGGAAGGTATGGAACTATTAATTAAATTGCAGAATTTTTGGCCTAATTTTTTCTTCTCTTATTTTTCAGGTTAAGATCGCGATCTCCCGGTTCCAACGGACATTTTTGTGGATTTTTCTGAGCTACGGGCTATTTTCTACATTTTCATTGAGATTTGGATTTTATATTAAATAATATGATTTTTACAACTACTTTTTCCTTGTCTTATTTTTTAGCTGAAGAAGGCGATATCCCGATTCCAACGGACATTTTTATGGATTTTTATGAGCTTGGTCCTATTTTCTACATTTTCTAGAAGATATGGATCTATATATTAAATGATATGATTCTTAGGGCATAATTTTGTCTTCTCTTATTTTTCAGTTGAAGATGGGGATCTCCCGGTTCTTATGGAAATTTTTTCATTGGACTTTTTTGCGAACTTTCTGAGTTGGGCCTATTTTCTATATTTTCTATAAGATATGTATATGTATATTAAATGCTATGATTTTTACATCCTAATTTTTTCTTCTCTTATTTTTCCGTTGAATATTGTGATCTCCCGATTCCAACGGACATTTTTGCAGACTTTTCAGAGATCGGGGCCATTTTCTACATTTTTGAAAAGATAAGATATTTTTATTAAATGTATGATTTTTGGCCCAATTTTGTCTTCTCTTATTTTTTTCAGTTGAAGGTGGTGATCTCCTGGTTCCAATTGACATTTTTGCGGATTTTTCTTAGCTCGGAGCTATTTTCTACATTTCTGGAAGATATGTATCGTTTTGATTAATGATATCATTTTTGGCTAATCTTATTTTTCAGTTGAAGAGGGCGATCTCACGATTCCAACGGACATTTTTCCGAATATTTCTGAGCTTGGGGCTATTTTCTATATTTTCAGTAAAATATGAATCTTTTTATTAAATGATATGATTTTTATAGCCTAAGTTTGTCTTCTCTTATTTTTCAGTTGAAGATGACGTTCTCCCGGTTCCAACGGACATTTTTGTGGATTTTTATGACCTCGGGGCTATTTTCTGCATTTTCTGGAAAATATCGATTGTTTTATTAAATGATACTTTTTTGCCAAATTTTCTCTTCTCTTATTATTTTTCGTCAATATGGAGATCTCCCAGTTTCAACGGACATTTTTACGGATTTCTCTGAGCTCTAGGCTATTTTCTGTATTATATGGAAGTTATCGATAGTTTTATTTAATGATTTGATTTTTTGGCCAGATTTTATCTTCTCTTTTTTCGTTAAATTTGGCTGTCCCTGTGCCAACATATATTTTTGCGAATTTTCTAAGCTCGGGGATATTTTCTACATTTTCTAGAAGATTAGAATCTTTATATTAAATGATATCATTTTTATAGCCTTAATTTGTCTTCTCTTATTTTTCAGTTGACCATAGCGATCTCCCGATTCCAACGGACATTTTTTCAGATTTTTTGAGTTCGTCGTTATTTTCTTTATTTTATGGAAGATTTGGATCTTTTTATTAAATGATATGATTTTTATAGCTTAAGTTTGTCTAATTATCCTTTGCTAATAATTTCCCTAATCAAATCATTTTAATTAAAACTATTTCTTTTATAACCCTTCCTATTTTTCCTAACCCTCCATGAATATTGTTGATTCAAAATCTTTCCTTTATTTCCTTAGCATTTAACCCTACCAAAATGCAAAGAAAGATAAAACCGTAGCCCCTCTACAAATCAAACCCAAATCACAAAGGAAAGCCTGCAAACTATTTTTCCCTTCTGCAAAGTACTGCCACCTCCATATTTTTCTTTCCGACAGTTACAAAACCCACCCCCTCGCGTTGATTTTTTCTTCCTCCTCCTTCTAATGAAACCCAACCCCAAGTCTCCTTCCCCAGCTGCACTTTCTCCATCACTGAACCCCGCTCTCCCCCTCAACTCGCCGCTAACCTCCCCAACTTCTGGCAACACCACCATGACCCCGCCCACCTTTCTTCCTCCGTCCACCGACAGCCACAACTTCACAACCCTCCTCCGACCACAACTCAGGCGCTGTCACCCCATCCGAGCCTCCTCCCGTGACCCCCAATACCCTCAAGACCGACTCCCTTAACCACCGACCACCACATTCCCACCGACGAACTCAACCACCCCCGACAGATCCTAAGCTCCGTCGGCCACCGCCCTGCACACCTCCAGTTCAACCACTCATCCCACCTCCGACCAGAACCCACTCCAACGAGCCCACCTCCCCAGCAAAGGCTGCCCCTCTTCGACTCCGACATGCATCAACTCCTTCACAAGCGGCACCCTCCCCTCTTCCGACACTTTCCGCCACATGCGAGCCTCTGCCAACCCCCCCTCAGCCTGCCTGTTGTCGCCTACGTACGGAGCCAACGCCCATTGCCCCGACTTTGCCCCGACGTCGACGACCGTTCTCCCATCGTCGGTGGATAACCCAAAACCCCTGTCGACCCCCAGTTCCAACATCCGATCCGACATCACTGCAGGCCGCAACACCCAATCCCCGGCCTCGACCTCCGCTCCAAACCTAGATCCCGACAGCCGTGAGCCATCGCCAATGCCCTGCCATGTCGCCCTGGCCAACCTCTAGCCATCACCGCCCTCTCCCTTTTCCCCCACACTTCAGCGCCCTATCGACGACCACCAAAGACCCGCCCATCTCCTCTCTGTTCACCCCAGCTTGCCAAGACCCTCAGACTCCCTTCCCCCGAAGCTCAACACACTCCGATCGCCTCTAGGCAGCTGCCACACCTTCCCGCCAAACCCCTTACCGGCGACCTCAAACCTAGCCACCGTACGAATCCCGACACCTCGAATCCTCCGCCATGCCCCTCATCCTCCCCACTCTGTTCGAAACAAGGGGCCCCCCAGCCCGACACCCTCTGCCCTCAACTCCGATCGACACGCGTGCCTCCAGCTCACCATGGAACCGCCTCAGCCTTCATTCACCGCCCGCAAAGCTACCCCCAGCACCATGCCGATGCATCCCTCTCCACGCTGGCCCGGTGCCGTGACCCGCTGCGCTCCGATGACCCACACAGCCACGCCCTCCGACTCGCCACGTTTTCCCTTCCTTGCCTCCACCGGACCAGCCTCCGTCCTTCACCTCCTAACTCCGACAAACCCCTCTGACGGTGCCTTCGCACCAAACACCCCTTCTCCCAACTCACAGTTACTGCCGTGTCGTCACCACCACGGTAGATCGCCTGACCCCGATTCATCGTCGCCGCAGCCCTTCGTCGTTCGCCCGACCACATCCTCCGACCATCGAACGCCGCTCTGACCTCCCATTGCTCCCAGCCTCTGACCCAACACCAAGGAGAGCGATCGGAAACAAACGTGAGTCTACGTTATTGAACTGATGCTATACATTATATAGGTTATGCAATGAATGGACAATATTTATATTAAATTTATATTATATATGTTATGTAGAGTACTGTTAGTTGTGATATATTATAATTTATTTAGATGTGAATCTATGATATGTTATAAGATTTATGTTACTTTATGTGTTACTTTATAAGTACTGTAGGCATGTTAGCTCTTATATTATCATTTAGTTAGAATTAATATAAGTACACTTATATCTATTGAATCTGTATGCATAAGGTAGGATGGTATGCAGATTTAGGATTATGATAGGTTCCTTGGCTTGATACTACAGATCTAACCTCGCAGATAAATTACGTATGCCAAATTGCTACCGCCTGGACATCTGAAATCGACTATAACAGGCAAGTGCACATTTTTTCTACTGATTTTGATTTTTTTGAGATATTTCGATATGCAAGTGTACATATTTTGTAACAGTTGCATTTAATTGTTTAGACCGAGATATTCTGATATGCAAGTTGTGCCTTTTTCCACGTCTTAACTACCGTTTCATCTCTAATTGCATATGTTTACTTTTGGTGCATCGCATGATTAGATATATATGTGTGCGTGTTGACATGTTTATAGTAATTGAAGAATGCATTGTAATGTGGCAAAAGGCAAATTATTGAACATATGGCATGTTTGGAAAATTATTGAACATGCGGCCTGCTTGTCAAATTATTGAACATGCGGCCTGCTTGGCAAATTATTGAACTTGCGGCCTGTTTGGGAAATCATAGAACTAAATGGCATGTTTGGCTACTCTGGCTTGTGCCAGCACTATAACTCTTGATGGCTCGGTTGGCCGTATCTGGCTCGTGGTCCAGACAATAAAGAACACTTGGGTGGGGTTGGTTTCGCAGGCACTAGCCGGTAGTAAACGGACTACCTCTCGGGGGCACATGAATGTAGATCCACTTACTAGCCGTCTAACGACGTGAACTTTAGTCATGAACTTGCACACACTATTGAATTGATTAAAATGGATATACGAACATGTTAGAACTGCTACAGCTTTCCTTTAATCAGTCTGCCAACTGTTTAACATTTAAAACTGATGTTGTTTCCCTTTTAATAGCAATGCCATGTTATCGCCTTTAATAAAATTGCCATGCTTGCTGCTATACACACTACACTTACCGTGCTCATTGTTGTACACACCACACTTGCCATACTCATTGCTGTACACACTACACTTGCCATGTTTGTTACTTTGCACACTACTTTTGCCATGCCAATGTTTTGCACACCACACATTCCATGTTTGTTACTTTGCACACTACTTTTGCCATGCCACTGCTTTGCATACTACACTTGCCATGTTTGTTACTTTGTACACCACACTTGTCATGCTTATTGCTTTCTTCACTGCTATGTTTTAATTATTGGAATCATGAAATGATTTTGAAAACCTTGCCGAGGGTCTTTTCTACCTAATGCTTTAAATCTTGCCGAGCGACCCTCCTGACGTATATTTTCTTGTCTTATGAAATATACGTCAGGCATTAGACAGATTTGCAGAGGAGCGAGCCTAGAGACCGAGCAGGTTGATCAGGAGTGCCTTGCCGCTAAGTTCCCTCGCTGAGGAGCAATGTGCCTTCACAGCTTCTTCGTACTTGTTGTTTCTTCCATAATTTGTATGGGCTTTATGACCCTGTCTCTTTTCATTCTTTCACTGTTGTAATTCTTCTGAGACTTGGGAATCTAAATAAATAAAATTATCTGTGTTGTTTACGTTGCATGCAAGAACCTGCCACGTAGTCATACACAGACGCTTATTGTGCTTAAGTCAAAGAAGGAAGAAAACGAAAAAGTACTTCTTCTTTGCTTTAAACACATGCGGACCCGCTCGCGTCCTCGCTCCCAAGTATATGAAAAGCGGGGTATGACAGGCAGAATCTAAACGACCCGAGCGATGGAGGCAATTGATACGGCCATCTTGGGACGGCCCAAGAGCGAGCAGTCCAAGCCCACATTGGAAGCGGGAGGCCCCCAAAAGGAGTTTGGGCCGACCGACGAGGCCCTCACGAGGACATGATACTGGGTCGGCCACGATCGGGACGTGTGCTTTGTCAGCCCACGATAGCGGGAGTTAACTGCTCCCCAGAACACTCCCCTTTAATGACCATTAATGGTCCCCATTAACCTACCATCATGGCGCATGAAGGCACCTTAAAGGAGGCAGATCGTGGGGACGGAATATGGGGGACGTGGACGGGGAAACGATCATGGGAGGACCCCTATAAAGGAACTCAGGAGGCAACGAAGAAAGGGAGCTGGCCACGGATATCAATAGACGAAGGTATTCTACACAAAGACCTTGTTTTCCACTTTATATTCCCTCCCCTAGCTCGGTTCGAGGACGCACATATCGGCCACCCTGTGAGCCGTACCGGTCCCTCCGTGCGTCATACAGATCCGTTCTGACTTAGGCATCAGAGGGGACTTGGCCGAAACCAAGGTCCAGTCCCCCTTACGAGCTTCTTTGTCTGTCCAGGCCAAGTTGATCATGCGGCACCGAGGCTACTCATCAGCACCACACCGACTGAGGCCGAGCGCGTCCAACAAAGAGCCCGCTCACCCCTAACGAGCTACATCGTCAACCAAGGCCGAGCAGATCCAGCGGTACCAAGGCTATCCCTCTGCACGTCGCTAACCAAGGCCGAGCGCTCCCATCAACGAGCCCGCTCGCCCCGACACGCCGATGACACTCTTTGAAGAGCCATCGTAAGGATCGAAGCTACCCCATCAGGCAATCACACACTTGACGAAACCAAGGGGTCTCATCCGAGTCCTTGACCACGTTGACCGCCCATCCTACGGCCAATGATTCAGTGGTGAGAAAACACCCGTAAACATCAATTGAAGATGGCGATCTCCGGTTCCAACTGCCATTTTTTCTAAGTCCAGAGTATTTTCTACATTTTCTATATAATATTAATCGTAATATTAGATGATATGATTTTTATAACCAAATTTTGTCTTCTCCTATTTTTCAGTTGAATATGGCGATCTCCCAGTTCTATCAGACATTTTTACGGATTTTTCTAAGCTCGGGGCTATTTCTACAGTTTATTGAATATATAGATATTTTTATTAAATGATATGATTTTATAGCCTAAGTATTTCTTCTAAATTTTTAGTTGAAGATGGTGATCGCCCGGTTCCAACAAACATTTTTTCTGATTTTTCTAACCTTGAGGCTATTTTCTATAATTTATGGAAGATATGGATCTTTTTATTAAATGGTATGATTTTTGGCCTAATTTTCCCTTCTGTTATTTTTTCTTTGAAGATGGCGATCTCCCAGTTCCAGCGGATGTTTTTACAGATTTTACTGAGCTCTGGACTACTTCCAAAATTTTCTGCGTGATATTAATCGTTGTATTAAATGAGATGATTTTTACGGATATTTCTACCGATTTTTATGACCTCGCGGGTATTGTCTACATTTTTGGAGGATATGGATCTTTTTATTAAATGATATGATTTTTTGGATTAATTTTGTCTTCTCTTATTTTCCAGTTCAAGTTGGTGATCTCCCGGTTCCAAAGGATATATTTGCGGATTTTTCTAAGCTCGCGACTATGTTCTACATATTCTGGAAGATATGTATCATTTTATTAAATGATTTGATTTTTGGCCTGGTTTTTTCATATCTTATTTTTAAGTTGAAGATGGCGATCTTCCAGTTCAAGTGGGCATTTTTGCAGATTTTTCTATGGTCGGGGCTATTTTTTACATTTTCTGAAAGATCTGGTTGTTTTACTAAATTATATGATTTTTATAACATAAGTTTCTCTTCTCCCATTTTTCAATTGAACACGACGATCTCCCGATTCCATCAGACATTTTTTTGGATTTTTCTGAGCTCGGGGCTATTTTCCAAATTTTCTGGAATATATGGATGTTTTATTAAATGATTGAATTTTTTGCCTAATTTTGCATTCTCTTATTTTTCAGTTGAAGATGGCGATCTCCCGGTTCCAACAGACATTTTTGCATATTTTTCCTGAGCTCGGGATTATTTTCTGTAGTTTCAGGAAGATATGGATCATTTCTATTGACATAGATTATATTTATAGCCTAATTTTGTCTTCTCTTATTTTTCAGTTGAAGATGGAACCTCCAGGTTCCAACGGATAGTTTTACAGATTTTTCTGAGATCGATTGTATTTTTACATTTTCTATAGGAAATAGATCTTTTATTAAATGATATGATTTCTATAGCCAAATTTTGTCTTCTCTTATTCTTCATTGAAGGTGGCGTTCTCTCGGTACCAACAGACATTTATGCGGATTTTTCTGAGCTCGGGCCTATTTCTACATTTTCTGGAAGATATGTATCTTTTATTAAATGATATGATTTTTTGCTTAATTTTGTCTACTTTTATTTTTCAGTTGAATATAGTGATCTTTCGGTTCCAACAGACATATTTGCGGATTTTTCTGAGTTGGGATTATTTTCTATATTTTCTAGAGATATGGATTTTCTTATTAAATGATATGATGTTTATAGCCTAATTTTGTCTTCTCTTATTTTTTTAGTTGAAGATGGCGATCTCCCGGTACCAACAGATATTTTTGCAGATATTTCTGAGCTCGGACATACTACTAAATATTCTGGAAGATATGTATCTTTTTATTAAATGATATGCTTTTTGGCATAATTTTGTCTACTCTTATCTTTCATTTGAATATGGCGATTTTTCGGTTCCAACAGACATTTTTTGCGGATTTTTCATAGTTTGAGGCTATTTTCTACATTTTTGTAGAAAATTTGGATCTTTTTATTAAATGATAAGACTTTTCTAGCCTAATTTTGGCTTCCATATTTTTCACTTGATGATGGCAGTCTACCAGTTCCAACAGACATTTTTACGGATTTTTCTGACCTCGAGACTATTTTCTATATTTTCTGTAAGATATCTATCGTTTTATTAAAAGATAAAAATTTTTTGGCCTAATTTTATCTTCTGTTATTTTTTTTGTTGATGATGGCGATCTCCCGATTCCAAAGGATATTTTTGCGCATTTTTCTGAGCTCTGGGCAATTTTCTGGATTATCTGTAAGATATCAATCGTCTTATTAAGTGATATGCTTTTTGGCCTAATTTTGTCTTCGCTTTTTTTGTTACATTTGACAATCTTCCGGTTCCGACAGATATTTTTGCGGATTGTTCTGAGCTCCGGGATATTTTCTACGTTTTATGGAAAATAAGAAACTTTATATTAAATGATATGATTTTTATTGCAAAAATTTTCTTCACTTATTTTTCTGTTGAACTTAGCGAACTCCCGGTTCCAATGGACATTTTTGTGGATTTTCGGAGCTCGGTGCTATTTTCTTTATTTTTTGGAAAATATGAATCATTTTAATAAATTATATGATTTTTGTAGCTTAAGTTTGTCTTCTATTATTTTTAAGAGAAGATGGCGATCTCCCGGTTCCAAAGGACATTTTTGCAGAATTTTCTGAGCTCCGGGCTATTTTCTACATTTTATGGAAGATTTGAATCTTTTTATTAAATGATATGATTTTTATAATCTAAGTTTTTCTTCTCTTATTTTCCAGTTGAAGTTGGCGATCTCCCGGTTCCAATAGAAATTTTTGCGGATATTTTTGAGCTCAGGGCTATTTTCCACATTTCTGGAAGATATGGAAGTTTTATTAAATGATATCAGAGAAGACAAAATTAGGCCAAAAATGTCCCTTGGAACCGGAAAATCGTAATCTTCAAATGAAATATAAGATATGACAAAATTTGGAACCGGGAAATCATCATCTTCATCTATAAAAATGTCCATTGTAACCGGGATATCGCCATCTCCGACTGAAAAGATTTTTATATATCATTTTCTGAGCTTGGTGCTATTATCCACATTTTATGAAAGATACGGATCTTTTTATTTATTGATATGATTTTTAAGCTTAAATTTGTCTTATCTTATTTTCCAGTTGAAGATGTCGATCTTTTTGTTAAATGATATGGTATTTTGGCCTAACTTTGTCTTCTCTTATATTCCAGTTGATGATGGCGATCGCCCGATTCCAAAGGACATTTTTGCAGATTTTTCTGAGATCAAGGCTATTTACTACATTTTCTCGAAGATATGAATCTTTTTATTACATTATTTGATTTTTTGTTGCCTAATTTTGTCTTCTCTTATTTTTTTAGTTGAAGATGGCGATATCCCAGTTCCAACGGACATTTTTACCGATATTTATGAGCTCAGGACTATTTACTACATTTTATGTAAAATATGAATCTTTTTATTAAATGATATGTTTTTCTAGCCTAATTTTTCCTTCTCTTATTTTTCAATTGAAGATGGCGATCTCCTGGTTCCAAAGGAAATTTTTGAGGATTTTTCTGACCTTGAGGTTATTTTCTACATTTTATTGCAGATATGGATCTTTTTATTAAATAATATGATTTTTATAGCTTATGTTTGTTTTCTCTTATTTTTCACTTGAAGATGGCGGTCACCTAGTTCCAACGGACATTTTTTTCGGATTTTTCTAACCTCAGAGCTATTTTCTGTATCTTCTCGATCGTTTTATTAAATGATATGATTTTTTGGCCTATTTTGTCTTCTTTTATTTTTTTCGTTGATGATTGGGATCTCCCGGTTCCAACGGATATTTCTACAGATTGTTTTAAGCTTTGGGCTATTTTTTGTATTATCTGCAAGATATCGACCGTTTTATTAAATGATATGATTTTTGGCCTAATTTTGTATTCTCTTTTTTCGTTAAATTTGGCGATCTCCCAGTTCTGACGGAAATTTTTGCGGATTTTTCTTAGCTCGGATCTATTTCCTTCTTTTTCTGCAAAATTTGAATCTCTTCATTAAATGATATTATTTTTTGGCAAATTTTATATTCTGTTTTTAAGGTGAAGATGGCGATCTCCCGATTTCCAACGGACATTTTTGCAGATTTTTTTGAGTTTGGTTTTATTTTCAACATTTGCTGGAAGATAACGATCTACATATTACGTGATATGATTTTTATAGCCTAATTTTGTCTTCTTTAATTTTTCAGTTGAAGATAACGATCTCCCGGTTACAACGGACATTTTTCTGATTTTTTGGAGCTTGGTGCTATTTTCTACATTTTCTGAAAGAAATGAAACTTTTTATTAAATGATATGATTTTTCGGCCTAATTTTGTCTTCTCTTCTTTTTTAGTTGAAGATGGCAATTGACCGGTTCCAATGGAATTTTTCGTGGACTTTTCTGAGCTCGTGGCTATTTTCTATATTTTCTGTAAGTTATGTATCTTTATATTAAAGGATATGATTTTTATACCATAAATATTTCTTCTCATATTTTTCGTTGAATATGGCGATCCCCCGGTTCCAACGGACATTTTTGTGGACTTTTAAGATCTCAGGTCTTTTTTCTACATTTTCATGAAGATATGGACCTTTTTGTTAAATGATTTGATTTTTTGGCGTAATTTTGTCCTCTCTTATTTTTCAGTTGAATATGGCGATCTCCCGGTTCCAACGGACTTTTTAGCGGACTTTTCTAAACTTGGGGCTATTTTCTAAATTTTTTTAAGATATGATTTTTAATGAATGATAAGATTGTTTGGCCCAAATTTCTCTTCTCGTATTTTTCAGTTGAATATGGCGATCTCCCGATTCCAACTACATTTTTGTAGACTTTTCTAAGCTGCGGTCTACTGTCTACATTTTCTGAAAGATATGAATCTTTTTATTAAATGATATGATTTTTTGCCTAATTTTATCTTCTCTTATTTTTAAGTTGAAGATAACAATCTCCTGGTACCAATGAACATTTTTACTGATTTTTCTAAGCGCGGGGCTATTTTCTAAATTTTATTGAAGATATGAATATTTTTATTAAATGAAATGATTTTTTTGGTACATCAGAAAGTAACAACACAGGGAATCGAACCCAGTTCCTTCCCCTTCTGTAGCTGCTCCTAGTCATACCGTGTCTCCATTATTGAATAAAGGGAGGGCTGATGCTCTTTGTGTACTTTGAGCATGAGGTTCCACCGTTATCATGTCCATTGTGTATATCATCTGATGTATGTTTTGGAAGTTGGAAATCTGTCCTATAATCCAGAAAGAAGATGTAACTCATAATACAGTATGGGAGGGGGTGATACCACTCAGCCACTGGCCGTTGTTAATGATATGATTTTTATAATCTATGTTTGTCTTCTCTTATTTTTTACGTTGAAGATAGCGATCTCCTGGTTCCAACGGACAATTTTTTGGAATTTTCTGAGCTCGGAATTATTTCTACATTTTCTGGAAGATATGTATTGTTTTATTAAATGATTTGATTTTTGGCCTAATTTTTATTCTCTTTTTTCTAGTTGAATATGGCGATCCCCCGGTTCCAACTGATATTTTTGTGGATTTTTCTTAGCTCGGGGCTATTTTCTACATTTTCTGGAAGATATGGATCTTCATATTAAATGATATAATTTTATGACCTAATTTTGTCTTCCCCTATATTAAATGATATGATTTTTATAACCAAATTTTGTTTTCTCTTATTTTCCAGTTGAAGATGACGATCTTTTGGTTCCAAATGACATTTTTGTGGATATTTTTGAGCTCGGAGCTATTTAATATATTTTATGGATGATATTGATCCTATGATATGATTTTTTGGCCTAATTTTGTCTTCGCTTATTTTTTTGTTGAAGATGGCGATCTACCGGTTCCAATAGATATTTTTTGCGGATTTTTTGAGCTCTATGATATTTTCTACATTTGATGTAAGATATGAACTTTTTTGTTAAATGATATGATTTTATAGCCTAATTTTGTCATCACATATTTTTAAGTTGAAGAAGACCATCTCCTGGTTCTAAAGGACATTTTTGCGAATTTTCCTGATCTCATGGCTATTTTCAATATTTTCTGAAAGATATGAATCTCTTTATTAAATAATATGATTTTTTGGCCTAATTTTTTCTTCTCGTCTTTTTCAGTTGAAGATGACGATCTCCTGTTACAAATGACTTTTTTGCGGATTTTTCTGGGCTCAGCGCTATTTTCTATTTTTTCTGGAAGATATGAAACTATTAATTAAATGATAGAATTTTTCTCCTAATTTTGTCTTCTCTTATTTTTCAGGTTAAGATCATGATCTCCCGGTTCCAACGGACATTTTTCGGATTTTTCTGAGCTACATGCTATTTTCTACATTTTCATTAAGATTTAGATCTTTGTATTAAATAATATGATTTATAACTACTTTTTCTTGTCTTATTTTTTAGCTGAAGATGGTGATATCCCGATTCCAACGGACATTTTTATGGATTTTATGAGCATGATCCTATTTTCTACCTTTTCTGGAAGATATGGATCTATATATTAAATGATATGATTCTTAGGGCTTAATTTTGTCTTCTCTTATTTTTCAGTTGAAGATGAGGATCTCCTGGTTCCTGTGGAAATTTTTTCGGATTTTTCTGAACTCGGTGCTATTTTCTACATTTTATGGAAGATATGTTTCTTTTTATTAAATGATATAATTTTATGTCCTAAATTTATCTTTTGTTATTTTTTTAGTTGAAGATGTCGATCTCCCGTTTCAAACGGACATTTTTTGCGGATTTTACCGAGTTCTTAGCTATTTTTTGTATTTTCTGGAAGAAATGGATCTTTTATTAAATGATATTATCTTTGGCCTAAATTTTGTCTTCTCTTATTTTTCATTTGAAGATTGCGATCTCTCTGTTAAATCGGAAATTTTTGCGGATTTTTTTGAGCTCGGGTCTATTTTCTGCCTTTTTAGGAAGATATCGATCGTTCTATTAAATGATACGATTTTTGGCCTAATTTTGTATTCTCTTATTTTTTTTCGTTTAAGAAGGCGATCTCCCGGTTTCAACGGACATTTTTACGGACTTTTTTGAGCTCGAGACTATTTTCTGCATTTTCTGGAAGGTAAGGTTCTTTGTATTAAATGATATGATTTTGGCCCAATTTTGTGCTATCTTATTTTTCCCTTGATCTCTCTCTCTCTCTCTCTCTCTCTCTCTCTCTCTCTCTCTCTAACTGGACATTTTTCGGATATTTATAAGCTCAGGTCTATTTTCTGCATTGCTGGAAAAGCTCCAGGTTATTTTCTTCTTTTTCTGATAGATATGGATCTTGTCGTAGAATGAAATGATTTTTTGCCTAATTTTGTCATCTCTTATTTTTCTATTGAAGATATCGATCTCTTGCTAACCTACATTTTTGTGAAATTTTCTAAGCTTGGGGCTATTTTCGACATTTTCTGAAAGATATGTATCTTATATTAAATGATATGATTTTTAGCCTAATTTTGTTTTCTCTTATTTTTCTGTTGAAGATGGCAATCTACGGGTTCTAACTGACTTTTTTGCGAACTTTTATGAGCTTAGCGCTATTTTCTATATTTTCTGTAAGATGTGTATATTTAGATTAAATAATATGATTATACACCCAAATTTTTTCTTCTCTTATTTTTCATTTGAAGATGGCAATCTCCTGGTTCTAACGAACATTTTCGCGGACTTTTCAGAGCTCGGGGTCATTTTATACATTTTCTTAAAGATATGATATTTTTATTTAATGGTTTGACTATTTGACTTAATTTTGTCTTCTCTTAATTTTCAGTTCAAGATGGCGATCTCCTGATTCCAACGGACATTTTTGCGTATTTTCCTGAGCTCGAGGCTTTTTTCTACATTTTCTGGAAGATATGGATATTTTAATAAATGATATTAGTTTTGGCCCAATTTAGTGTTCTTTTATTTTTCAGTTGAAGATGGCGATCTCCCGGTTCCAACGGACATTTTTGCTGATTTTTTGAGCGAGTGGTTAGTTTCTAATTTTTATAGTAGATGTGGATCATTTAATTAAATGATATGATTTTTATAGCAATACTTTGTCTTCTCTTATTTTTAGGTTGAAGATAGCGATCTCCCGGTTCCAACGGACATTTTTGCACACTTTTTTGAGTTCGGGCTATTTTTTACATTTTCTTCACGTAGAATTTTCTGAGCTCGGTGCTATTTTTATATTTTCTGAAAGATATGTACCTTTTTATTAAATGATATGATTTTATAGCCTAATTTTGTCTTCTCTTTTTTTAAGGTGAGGATGGCGATCTCCCGGTTCCAACTGACTGATGATTTTTCAGAGCTCGGGGCATTTTTCTACATTTTTTGGAAAATATCGAACTTTATATTAAATGATATAATTTTATGGCCTAATTTTTTCTTCTCTTATTTTTTAGTTGAAGAGGGCGATTGCCCGGTTCCAACAGATATTTTTGCAGATTTTTCAGATCTCGGGTCTGTTTTCCGCATTTTCTAGAAGATATCGATCTTTATATCAAAAGATTTGATTTTATAGCCTAATTTTGTCTTCTTTTATTTTTTAGTTGAAGATAGCGATCTCCCTATTCCAACGGACATTTGTGCGGATTTTTTTGAGCTCCGGTCTATTTTCTACATTTTCTGTATGATGTGAATGTTTTTATCAAATGATATGATTTTTATAACCTAATTTTGTCTTCTCTTATTTTAAGTTGAAAATGGCGATCTCCCTGTTCCAATGGACATTTTTGCGGATTTTTGTGAGCTCGGAGCAATTTTTCTAAATTTTCGAAAAGTTGTGGATCTTTTTATCAAATTATATAATTTTTGGCCTAATTTTGTCTTCTCTTATTTTTTAGTTGAAGGTGGCGTTCTCCTGGTTCCAACGGACATTTTTGCGGATTTTTATTAGCTCGTAGATATTTTCTGTATTTTCTTGAAAATATTAATGATATGATTTTTATGGCCTAATTTTTATCTTCTCTTATTTTCCGTTGAAGATGGCGATCTTCCGGTTCTAACGGATAAGTTTTTTGATTTTTCGGAGTTCAGGCCTATTTTCGACATTTTGTGGAAGATATGGACCATTTTATTAAATGAGATGATTATTATTGCCTAAGTTTGTCTTCTCTTATTTTTCAGTTGTGGTGATCTTCCGGTTCCAACATACATTCTTGTGGATTTTTCTGAGTTAGGGGCTTTTTTTCTGTATTTTCCGGAAGATAAGGATCTTTTTATTAAATGATATGATATTTGGCCTAATTTTGTCCTTTAATTTTTCAGTTGAAGATAGCGATCTATCACTTCAACCGGACATTTTTTTCGGATATTTCTGAGTACGGGATGTTTTCTGCATTTTCTAGAAGATATGAATCGTTTTATTAGATTATATGATTTTTGGCTTAATTTTGTCTTCTCTTAATTTTTTTGTTGAAGATGCCGATCTCCTAGTTCCAAGGACTTTTTACGGATTTTTTGAGCTCCGGGCTATTTTCTTCATTTTCTCTAAGATGTGGATATTTATATTAAATGTTGTGAACTTTTTAGCATAATTTTATCATTTCTTATTTTTCAGTTGAAGATGGCGATCTCCCGGTTCCAACAGACATTTTTGAAAAATTTTCTGAGCTCGAAAATATTTTCTCCATTTTCTAAAAGTTATGGATCTTTTTATTAAATGATATTATTTTTTGGTTTAATTTTGTCTTCTCTTCTTTTTCACTCAAAGATGGAGACCTTCCGGTTCTAACGGAATTTTTTGCGGACTTTTCTGATCTCGAAGCTATTTTCTATATTTTTGTAAGACATGTATCTTTATATTAAATGATATGAGTTTTATTATCTGAGTTTGGCTTCTATTCTTTTTCAGCTGAAAATGACGATCTCCTGGTTCCAACGAATTTTTTACGGGTTTTTCTCAGGTCCGTGCTATTTTCTATATTTTCTGGAGGATATGTATATTTTTATTAAATGATATGATTTTTGATCTAATTTTGTCTTCTCTTATTTTTTATTTGAAGATGGCGATTTCCCAGTTCCAAAGGACATTTTTGTAAATTTTTCTGAGCTCAGGATTATTTTCAATATTTACCTAAAGATATGAATCTCTTTATTAAATGATATGATTTTTTGGCCTAATTTTGTCTTTTCTTATTTTTCAGTTGAAGATTTCAATCTCCCGGTACCAACAAATAATTTTTGTGGATTTTTCTGAGCTCGGGATTATTTTCTGCATTTTCAGGAATATATGAACATTTTTATAAAATTATATGATTTTGGACTAATTTTTCCTTTTCTTATTTTTAAATTGAAGGTGGCGATCTCCCGGTTCCTGCCGAAATTTTTCGGATTTTTTTGAGATTGGTGTTATTTTTCACATTTTCTGGTAGATATGGATCTTTATATTAAATGATATGTTTTATGGCCTAATTTTGTCATATCTTATTTTTTGCAGATATTTTTGAGCTCCGTGCTATTTTCCACATTTTCTGGAAGATATGGAATGTTTTATTAAATGATACGTTTTTGGGCTTGGTGTTATTTTTCACATTTTCTAATTTTTTTCATTGATTATGGCGATCTCCTGGTTCCAACGGATATTTTTGCGTATTTTTCTGAGCTCTGGGCAATTTTCTGTATTATCTGTAAGATATCGATATCTTATTAAGTAATATGCTTTTTTGGCCTAATTTTTTTCCTCTTTTTTTCGTTAAATTTAGCGATCTCCCGATTCGGTCGAATATTTTTGCGGATTTTTCTGAGCTCTGGTATATTTTCTACATTATATGGAAAATAAGAATCTTTATATTAAATGATATGATTTTTATCGCCAAAATTTTCTTATCTTATTTTTCAGTTAAACTTAGCTGACTCCCGGTTCCAACGGACATTTTTGCAAATTTTCTGAGCACGGTTATATTTTCTTTTTTATGGAAAATATGAATTATTTTAATAAATGAAATGATTTTTGTTGCTTAAGTTTGTCTTCTATTATTTTTAAGTTGAAGAGGGAGATCTCCTGGTTCCAACGGACATTTTTGCGGAATTTTCTAAGCTCCAGGCTATTTTCTACATTTTATGGAAGATATGGATCTTTTTATTAAATGATATGATTTTTATAACCTAAATTCTTCTTCTCTTATTTTCCAGTTGAGGTTGGCGATCTTCCGATTCCAACAGAAATTTTTGCAGATATTTCCGAGCTTCAGACTATTTTCCACATTTTTTGAAGATATGGAATGTTTTATTAAATGATATCAGAGAAGACAAAATTAGAATCGGGAAATCGCTATCTTCAATTGAAATATAAGAGAAGACAAAATTTGGAACTGGGAAATCAACATCTTTATCTATAAAAATGTCCATTGTAACCGGGATATCGCCATCTTCAACTGAAAGTATTTTTATATATCATTTTCTGATCTTGGTGCTATTTTCCACATTTTATGAAAGATATGGATCTTTTTATTTATTGATATGATTTTTCTAGCCTAAATTTGTCTTCTCTTATTTTCCAGTTGAAGATGTCGATCTTTTTATTAAATGATATGATATTTTGGCCTAGTGTTATCTCTCGTATATTCCAATTGATGATGGCGATTGCCCGATTCCAAAGGACAGTTTGCCAGATTTTTCTGAGCTCGGGGCTATTTTCTACATTTTCTGGAAGATAAGAATAGTTTTATTACATTATTTGATTTTTGTTATAATTTTATATTCTCTTATTTTTCTATTGATGATGGCGATATCACGGTTCCTACGGAAATTTATGCCGATAGTTCTGAGCTCAGGACTATTTTCTACATTTTATGTACAATTTGAATCTTTTTATTAAATGATATGTTTTCTACCTTAAATTTGTCTTCTCTTATTTTTCAATTGAAGATGGCGATCTCCTGGTTCCAACAGAAATTTTTGCGGATTTTTCTGACCCCGGGCACTTTTCTACATTTTATTGCAGATATGGCTCTTTTTATTAAATGATATGATTTTTATAGCTTACGTTTGTTTTCTCTTATTTTTCCCTTGAAGATTGCGGTCTCCTAATTCCAATGGAATTTTTTGCAGATTTTTGTGACCTCAGGGCTATTTTCTGTATTTTTTGAAAAATATCGATTATTTTTTAAATGATGTAATTTTTGGCCTAATTTTGTCTTCCCTAACTTTTTTCGTTGATGATGGCGATCTCCCAGTTCCAACGGATATTTCTGCAGATTTTTCTTAGCTCTGGGCTATTTTCTGTGTTATCTGCAAGATATCGACCGTTTTATTAAATGATATGATTTTTTGGCCTAATTTTGTCTTCTCTTTTTTTGTTAAATTTGGCGATCTCCTAGTTCCGACGGAAGTTTTTGCGGATTTTTCTTAGCTCGAAGCTATTTTCTTCATTTTCTGCAAAATATGAATCTCTTTATTAAATGATATTCCTTTTTGGCAAATTTTGTCTTCTCTTTTTTCAGTTGAAGATGGAAAGATAGAGATCTCCCGATTCCAACGGACATTTTTGCAGATTTTTTTGAGCTTGGTTTTATTTTTAACATTTTCTGGAAGATATGGATCTACATATTAAATGATACGATTTTATGGCCGAATTTTGTCTTCTCTTATTTTTTAGTTGAAGATGGCGATCTCCCGGATACAACAGAAATTTTTTCTGATTTTTTGGAGCTCAGTGCTATTTTCTACACTTTCTGAAAGATAGAATCTTTTTATTAAATGATATAATTTTTTGGCTTAATTTTGTCTTCTCTTCTTTTTCAGTTGAAGATGGCGATCTGCCGTTCCCAACGGACTTTTTTGTAAGTTTTGTATCTTTTATATTAAATGATATGATTTTATTCATGAATTAGTTAATAACCTTGGGAGATGATGTTCTTGACAGGTGAGCTCCATTGAATGGTGACTAAAATAACTTGAGAGAGAAGCGTGTCTCTCACTAGTGTCACAAACATGCAAAGCATTATTATTATTTACACCAGTAGATTATAAGGCATGCAACCTACTCATAGCATTTCTAAATTTTGCTTTCAATTTAGCATATGAGACGATGCACTTACTTGCCACATTGGAGGCCACATTTAAGCGATACTCAAGCTCCTCATATGGTAGCTTTGGCTCCTCCTTTTCTTCACCGTATAGAAAAATTATCTATATTTAAGCGATACTCAATCTCCTCATATAGAAAAATTATCTATAGGAAATCGTGCAAGATAACGTGTTAGAAGTGGACAGTTCCAAGATTGCGCAGAGTGTAGACTCCAAGTTGACTCCCAGGATATTGAATTATTTATCATGAACTGAATAATTGCCCAAAATCAAAAGTAACTGGATATTTGGTTCATATGCACGAATTCTAATCTACCCTAGGACCGGGAAAGTATGAGTAATTCATGTGTACATCTATATAGCTATCCCACGTTAATGAGATATAAGTATTTGGAAATGAAGAGTACCAGCTGCACATGAATGAGTATAACTGTAATCCCTGGTATATTTATAGTTAAAATAAATACCACTGTATTAAATTAATATCCCTTTATGTCAATATTCATTAATATCATCTATTGATACTTTATAATCAGGTTACCTATATAGATGATGTTTATATGGAGTTAATGTATGAATAAGTAATAGTGCATATATGACATATTATGGTGACCATAATAATGACATAATCATACAATCCTCCTGATTATACCCATGTACACGGATATGTCCAACTCTTGTATAGATTAATACTATTGTTTGTAACCTGAAAAGGGACACGTGCAGGATACTTGTGATACATTTACATATCAAGGTATAAATCACATAGGGTACCTCTTAATCATGATTAGATATATTCAGTACTTGAATTGATATAACTTGGATGATACGCATATTTGATAACTATGTTAGTATTATATACATTTAGATAGTCCATATAGTTATACTATCCATATGTAGTTCATAACCTCATCATATTAACTGGATAACCCTATTAATGGACAAATATATTTTTACTGATTAACTAGCAAGTAATAGGATATACCAAAATATAGTATGTACCTGTCAAAGATACATGTTGTGAATGCATATAATTACCCGGGAGATCGCAAAGATAAATAATTATGATATATGGTATTACTAATTATTAAACTATATAATTATATATAACATGTAAGGACATA
This sequence comes from Scilla litardierei, assembly GCA_030789695.1. Classification (NCBI taxonomy): domain Eukaryota; kingdom Viridiplantae; phylum Streptophyta; class Magnoliopsida; order Asparagales; family Asparagaceae; genus Scilla; species Scilla litardierei. The sequence continues at coordinate 7,782 of JAULAV010007999.1, read as the reverse complement.
CCTGATATATACAACTGGGTAATACCATAATATCACTACATGTAATTGATATGACAACATAACTAATACAAATGCATATGGTAATAGATTAAATACATGTATACTATGATGATTATACACGATAATAGGATTACTATGTTGGATATTGGACTCCCCGGATTTGGTTTTAGATGATGAACAAACATAAATATATCGTGAACTAACAATTTGTGAGCGCAGTTATGGAGATCGTCGCCAAATTCATATGAACATCCAAAGCGACATCTCGAGACTTCTCAAAGCACGTGATCGTATGCCTAAAGTTTCGTTGAAGCTTATGGACCATTTTAGAAGTCATGAAGATTCGATTGAAGCTATTGAAGACGGTATCGTCAAGTTTTATTTATAGTCTTTAAGCTTCTTTCGTAGAATGTTAAGCCTTAAGTAGGTCTTACGGTTTAAATCTTCATAACGCTCATATCTTAGCTCTAGGATCTTAGTAGAAGTCCATACAAACTTTCCCGAAGCTTCGCGCTTCGATTCGCGACTTCTTGTGCATGTTAGTTGGTTCAAGAAGAAGAACTGACCGACTAGATGGTGATCTAGTCGGTCGGCAAAGCTTCATGGACCGACTAGTTTCTGTCAGTCATTTCCAAGCTCTTTACTGTTTACAGTTAGTCGGTCTACGTTGACTCACCGACCGACTAGTTTATGAACTAGTCGGTCAGTGATGCTACTGTGACCGACTAGTTGAGCTTTCCCTGTACATGCACATTTGAGCCTGAGCTACTGTTTATCTTTAGTCGGTCTGTGTTCATTGATCGACCGACTAGTTGATGAACTAGTCGGTCAACTTTCCTTCTTGGACCGACTAGTTTAGCTTTACTGTACATGCTAATTTTCACCTAACTTACTGTTTATCGTTAGTCGGTCTATGCACATTTGGCGACCGACTAGTTTATGAACTAGTCGGTCAACATTTGTTCTTGGACCGACTAAATCAATTTGTGCTCAGACTTCAGTTTTATCTCTTAGTCGGTCTCAGTTAAGTAACCGACCGACTAGTTGTGAAACTAGTCGGTCAGCTACTCTTCTTGGACCGACTAGTTCCTTTTGTCTGTGCTTCGACCTTTTGGCTGTTCTTCCATTAGTCGGTCTACGTTAAATGACCGACCGACTAGTTGATGAACTAGTCGGTCGGTGGTTGTTCTTTGACCGACTAGTTGAGTTCAGAAAAGAGCCGTTGGAGCATTTAATGACTCGAATTTCTTTCTCTCTCTCCTCTATCTTATAAATACTTGATGGGCTGCATTCATTGCAGTTAAGGCTGATATTATTGCAAGTTTAGAGATCAAGAGAAATCATTCCAAGCTCATTCAAAGCTCTTTCATTCCATTCAATAATCTCTCCTCACTCTTACTTCCAAAGAGAGATTCATTGAGTGTGAAGCCTTCCAAGCCAAGTGCTTGATCCTAGGTCACCAACAACCCCATAGCTCTCCATCGCTGATCTACATCTTGGAGCTTGGGTTTGGTGCCTTCTTCTTCCTCAAAATCATATTTGCCCTAATTCGTAAGCATTACTCAAGGCATAGGTATTTTGTCGGTAAGAAGTTTCTATTTCATTTACTTTCATATTGTAAGTTTCACTCTCGGTTGTGAGAGTGTGGTTGTGATCCCGGGTTGTGGGAGTCACAAATTACTTTGTGTGTGATTTGACTTGTGAAGGTTTTTCACAAGTATTTCATAGTGGAAATCTTGAGTTAGGGTTTCTAACTCAAGTATCCGGAAGGGATCCGGGTGGTTGGGACGTAGGATCACCGGGAACAAGTCGGGGAGACTTGGGTGGATCCGAACCCAGTAATATCGTTGTTTGCGATTGTTTCTTTGTTGTCTAACATTTACATTTCCGCATTTTCCGCATTGTTTGGTAGAGTTTGCAAGTAATTAGGAATTAGCCTCTTAATTATTTTAAAGTACTATTCACCCCCTTTCTAGTACTTGTGCAGTAGCTTAGCAGGGCATTACATTTGGTATCAGAGCCAAGTCTTTAGCTATGTCTGCCAACGACAACAAGACCGTTCGTCCACCCTCCGACTATAGCACCTTCAAGAATCGTGAAGGAGCGTCTTCGGTAATGGAAGGACATTCCTCAACGAGGCCTCCATTCTTCAACGGTACCAACTACGGGTACTGGAAATGCCGGATGGAAACGTTCCTCCGGAGTGCTTCACTATGGAGGACCACGATGAAGGAATACGTCGAGCCCATCGAAGAAGATTTCGAGAAGTGGACTCCCGCGGAGGTCGCCGCGGAGGTAAGCAATGCCAAGGCAATGAACGCCTTGCAATGTGCTTTGGAGCCCGAGGATTTCAACAAGATATGCACATGTAAGAGTGCATATCAAATATGGAACTCCCTCCTCATATTACATGAAGGGACGAGTAGGGTAAGAGACTCTAAACTCGTTGTTGTTAATAAAGATTACGAGATGTTTCATACGCAACAGGGTGAGAAGATGAAGGAGTATTATGCTCGCTTCGTCGACATCATAAACGAGTTAGAGGCTCTCAGAAAATCCTACACCCAAAAGGAGAAATGTTCGAAGCTTATCGAAGGACTTCCTTCGAGTTGGGAAAAACGTACCTTCGCCATCGAGGAAGGTAATGATATGAACAAGTATACCGTTGTTCAACTAATGGGTACTTTAATGTCATACGAGGTACGCAAGGATAGAAAGTTGAAGTTGCAAGAAAAGATGAAGTCCTACCTAAAGCAAGACGAGCCAAAGAAGAAGGTTATTGCTTTCAAGGCCGCTCCATCCACATCCACATCAACCGATGATGAAAACTCGGAAGACGAGTTGGACTTGGAGTCCATGGCACCATGGCCAAGAAGTTCAACCGGTTCTTCCGGAAAGGTAACTTCAAAAACAAGTCAAAGTTCAATTCTTCTAACGCCTCTTCTTCTTTGTGCTTTAAATGCAACAAGCCAGGACACATGAAAGCGGAGTGTCCTCTAAACAAGCAAAAGGAGAAGTGGAAGGCGCCAAAGTACGACAAGTCCAAGAAGTACAAGAAAGGGAACAAAAAGGGGATTGTCGGGGCAACATTCACCGACTCCGAGGATTCCTCAAGCGGAGAGTCAGACGATGAGCAAGTGGAGCAAGCACACATGTGCTTCATGGCAAGAGAGGAGCATGATCAAGGATCCTCCTCTTTCGATGATAGCGACAACGAAGGCGATGAGGTAACTATGGATGACCTTAGGAATGCTAATTCTCAATTGTGGTCTAAGTATACTAAATTAGTAAATAGGTATACTAAAGTAAAAGATGACTTAGCTAGCATTCAAACCTCACCTAAAACTATCATCACCAACAACGACACCGTTGTTGAAGGGTTGAAGAATGAGATAGTTAATCTCAAGACTCAACTTGAACATGTTAGCATTGAAGATCCGGAGGAACACAAGATAGCGGATTTGACTTCTCAATACTCAACTTTGAGTATTGAGAATGAGAATCTTAAATCTCGTGTTTATGTGCTCACATCGCAAGTATCCACTTTGGATGCTTCTATGTGTTCTCTCACCGAGAAATATGAGAACACATTAGGCCGAATTAATAAATTCAATAAGGGTAAGGACCATTTGGATAAAATCCTAAGTGACTTACTTCCGGCCAATCACCACATTGGCTTGGGGTATACGATGGGAAGTTCATCCAAATCGGCCACTACTTTTGTTAGGCCAACTTCCGGTGACTCAACGAGTGGTAGCAAACACTCTATTGGTAGTTCATCTACCAATGGTGCTTCCACCTCGTCCACACCCTCTTTCGGAAAGAAACCCACTTTGGGTGGACCTCCAAAGAAGGGGCATGCTTATATGTACACCAATACTATGCCACGTAGGAACACACATCCTACTCCACCGGCTCACACATATGATGATTTCTATGCTACACGTTCACGGGCACGTGCACACCATGAGAGACACCCTCGCGCACGTGTTCCTCCACATGCATATGTTTACCCACATCATCGTATGAATAATTATCCACATGCACCATTCCATCATGTTCCTTATGCCTATCCACGACATGCATCACATAGAAACCAACAACGCATGCATGCACCCAATAGGATGAGGGCTCCCAAAATATTCACAATTTGGAGCCCAAAGGACACAAGAATGGATGAAAAACAAGTTTACATGAATGCTTATTTTTCGGATGTTGTGCATAGTATAAATTATGTGGGGAAGTCTAAGTCCAATTGGACTTGGCTTCCAAAGGTCTAATCTTTTGGACCCAATGATCTTGGGTACCATGATATGAAATTTTCTATCTTTAGGTACTCAAGGAAAAGAAAAAGAAAAGAAGCAACAAATTTAAATTTAGCTCCAAGGGGAATTGGATACTCGATAGCGGGTGTTCAAAACACATGACGGGTGACGCTCAATTGCTCTCCGGAGTGGTTCCCATTGCAAATGGAAACCGCGTCGTATTTGGAGGCAACGAGAGTGGAACCATCATAGGTGTTGGTAAAGTGGGTAATCCTTCTAAACCCCTTATATGTGATGTTTACCTTGTTAAAGGATTAAACCACAATCTCATTTCAATAAGTCAACTTTGTGACAAAGGTTACAAAGTTAACTTTGCGAAAGGAATGTGCCATATTTTAAGAAAAGATAATAATGAATTATTGTTTTCCGGCACACGTCATAAGGATATATATATCCTAGATCTTCCAAGATCACATGAACAATGTCTTATTGCCAACACAAGTGAACAACACTTATGGCATCGACGTTTTGGTCATGTGAACTTTGGAACACTTTTTAAGCTTTCCAAGTTAAACTCTATTAGAGGCTTCCCTAATCTAGTCTTTCAAAAGAAAAGATTTTGTGACTCGTGTCAACGAGGCAAGCTTCCAAAATCTTCATTTAAACCTAAGAAAAGCATTTCTTCTAAGCGGCCTCTACAGCTATTACATCTAGATTTATTTGGGCCAACTAGAGTTGCTTCATTAGGCAATGCTAGATATGGACTTGTCATCGTTGATGACTTTTCTAGGTTTACTTGGGTATTTTCATTATGTAATAAAAATGAAGCTTTTGAAAACTTCACAATTTTTGTTAAGAAAGTACAAAATCTCTTAGGAACCACCATTGTCACTATTCGTAGTGATCATGGAGGTGAATTTGAGAATGAGTCTTTTGAGACATTTTGTGATGAAGTTGGTATACACACACCTTTTCATTCCCTCGCGCACCTCCTCAAAATGGTGTTGTTGAGAGAAAGAATAGGACGCTAGTGGAATGTGCTCGCACTATGCTTGATGATAGCCAACTTGGCCATCAATTTTGGGCGGAAGCGGTACACACCGCTTGCTATGTGTTTAATAGAATACTTTTGAGGCCCGGCACTAAACAAACTTGTTATGAATTGTTGTTTGGTAGGTTGCCTCAAGTTAAACATTTTCGTGTTTTTGGTTCAAAATGTTTTATTAAGAACACGTATGGTAGTTTGGACAAATTCGATCCAAGATCCGATGCGGGGATTTTTGTTGGGTATTCCTCACGTAGCAAAGCCTACCGGATATTCAACAAACGAACCTCAACGATCGAGGAATCACTTCATGTTTCATTTAATGAAGGATTTGTTCCAACTAGAATTACTAATGATGATGACTCTATGGATGTCCTATGTGATTCAATTGGTAATTCTAATTTTAATAATTCTATTGATTCTATTGAGACTAACCCAACTAATGAAGTTGTTGAGAATGTTTCTAGTGATCAAGGTATTCCCAAACGGCTTCATACCGTTCGTGACCATCCTCATGAGCAAGTCATTGGCAATATCCATGATAGTGTCAAGACGAGATCGCAAGTGAACTACTTCGCTCATTGTGCCTTTGCCTCCTCGATAGAGCCAAAGAATGTTAATGAAGCGTGCGAAGATAGTGCTTGGATCTTAGCCATGGAGGAGGAACTCATTCAATTCGAGAGGAATGAGGTTTGGGAGCTTATTCCATTGCCATCGAAGAACCACACCGTCATAGGGACAAAGTGGATCTTCAAGATCAAAACCGACGAAAACCAAGTCGTCGTCCGGAACAAAGCTCGGTTAGTTGCTCAAGACTATCGGCAAGAGGAAGGTATCGATTTCGAAGAATCCTTTGCTCCGGTAGCTAGATTAGAATCAATTAGATTACTATTATCTTTTGCATGCCATAAGGATTTTAAATTATTTCAAATGGATGTAAAAAGTGCATTTTTAAACGGAGATGTCGTTGAGGAATTTTATGTTTCTCAACCTCCGGGTTTTATAAATGAAAAAGTTCTAAATCATGTTTTTAAACTTAAGAAAGCTCTTTACGGTTTGAGACAAGCTCCTCGAGCTTGGTATGACCGTCTAAAGAATTTTCTTTTGGATTTAGGATTTAAAATGGGAGAAGTTGATTCCACATTATTTGTTAACTATTCGAATAATGATATAATTTTAGTTCAAATATATGTTGATGATATCATTTTCGGTGCTACTAACTTTGCTCTTTGCAAAGAGTTTTCTAATGTGATGAAGGATCAATTTGAGATGAGCCACATGGGTGAGCTCAAATATTTCTTAGATCTCCAAATTCACCAAATGGACGATGCAATCTTCATCCACCAAACGAAGTATACGGTGGAGTTGCTTAAGCGATTTGGAATGGAGAATGCCTCCGGGAAAAAGACTCCAATGAGCACGACTACGCATCTTGATAAGGATACGGGCGGTAAAGATGTAGACATTAGTCTATATCGAGGTATGATTGGTAGTTTACTTTATCTTACCGCAAGTAGGCCCGATATTATGTTTGCCGTATGCGTATGTGCTCGTTATCAATCTCAACCTAAGGAGTCTCACTTAGTAGCGGTAAAGCGTATTTTCCGTTACTTAAGTTATACACTTGATTTTGGATTACTTTATCCAAAATCTAGCACGTATGAGTTAATCTCATATAGTGATGCCGATTATGCGGGATGCAAATCCGACAGGAAAAGTACTAGTGGAACTTGCCATTTTATAGGAAATTCCCTTGTCTCTTGGTTTTCCAAGAAGCAAAATTCCGTATCACTTTCAACCACCGAGGCGGAATATATTGCCGCCGGTACCGCGTGTGCTCAAGTTCTTTGGATGAGACACACACTTAAAGACTTTGGTATAAACTGTGATACTTGCCCTATCATGGTTGACAACCAAAGTGCAATATGTCTTTCCAAGAACCCGGTATACCATTCCCGTTCGAAACACATAGATGTCCGACACCATTTCTTAGATGATCATGTTGCTAAAAAGGACATCATATTAGTGTACGTTGAAACCCAGAAGCAAATCGCCGATATTTTCACGAAACCCCTAAAGGAGGACTCCTTTGTGCGGTTACGTCGAGAATTGGGGATTATGGGTGAATCCGAGATATAGGATTCATTTTTATTCAATATTCTTGCATGCTATTCTATTCGTTAATATGTGTTCATGCTTGAAGTATTGAAATTTTCTGGATTTTTGTTGAATTTTCGGAATTTTCGCTCGATTTGTGCGTAATCGTCAAATTTCAGATTTTCGATGTTTAATGGGGTAGTATAATGATTAATGAGAGTATTTTGATGTTTCATCCAAGTGTGATTAGGAGAGAAATCAAATTTCAAAGTTTTTCAATTTTTGAACTCTCTTAGTCGGTCCAAGTTCATTGGCCGACCGACTAGATTCAATTCTAGTCGGTCAGTGAATGAGCTTAGACCGACTAAATCTTGT